>BCLF01000001.1:612801-624533 GCA_001602275.1 Zoysia japonica | reverse complement strand
CTCGGAGAAGGGAAAATGTAATCTATTCCTAATAAAGCCAGCATCTCGGCCTGTTTCTCCTGGAGACGCGCTAGCTTCGTGATCAACCGACGCAACTTCTTTGTTCCGGGTATATGAACCTCTCTCCTGAGAATTTGTTAGGTTTTTAACAACTTTCTTTAAATCTCATATATTTATTTCAGTTAGTTGTATTTTGCTAACTAACAATAATTAATTCATGTGAACCCATGATTTGAGAGTTTGAAAGAGCTAATTCGATGGATTTGTAAAGAGTGTTTGTGAAGAGATTTCATCCGTCAGATTTATAAAAAAAAGTTATCTCTAGATGTATTTTTCGTGTGCATATAGTATAACTCATCTCTGTTGAAGACATTTTACCGTATGTACATAGAAAAGAAAAACTGTGCTTTTTAAAGAGTAGAGATAATCTTGTTACCAACAGAAAAGGTAAATATGTATCAGCTGTGCAGACTCAAATGATTCAGACAAAACATATTGCTAACACTCACATAAGACCAGGACAAAGCTAGTCATTAATAGGAGAATCTCGAAATTTAAACATACATAAGAAATCTGTATACTTTTAGTCACGACAGCAAAAGAAAAAGTTTGGAAAAAAAGCAACAGTTACATGATAAATATGAATACACTACAAGTTCAAACAGATCATAAGCCTGAAACTAGGACAGCATAACAAAGTACGGAGTATATGTTACTCCGTACTTGTCATCACAGACTTCCATGAACTGTGAAAATAAAATTTGTTGAGTTATCCTTGCCACAAACTACTGAATCCTGTGTGGTGATACACTTCTAGTTTTGACCACAGGACGCAACTAGATAGCATACCAGCATGATGTTAGCTACCGAAAAAATTTCTACAAGAAAAATTACCGAAGCTACACTACATTCAATAATTGGTGCTAATTAAAGCTGAAACCTTCAACCACCACTCACCTATGTAACTTGAAAAAGGCTCAGACACAATTGTGTCTCATTCATGACTCTTTTGGTGGACATGCTTGAAATTATCCCAGAACAAGCATCAGTCTCAATCAGGAGTTAAGTCCCATTAGTGTACAACAGCACAAGGCGTGACAATCTGCTCAAACCACCAAATGCAAAACCACAGCCAAAATAGTAGTATATCTTCTGCACCATCAAGATCTAAACTTTTGGCCTTCGAAATTCAAACCAGATCTCATAGTGGTTAAATAGCAAACTATCATGAGTGTGCTTCCCCACATATTCAAGACCCAATTTCGCAAGCCACCGTGTACACTCATCACCACCCAGTCTGGAGCAGAACTTAATGTTATGCGACACAAAAATCCGGCCTTTCTTTGGCCTCAACTTCCCAGCAAGCCTCTCAAGTCCAGTCCAAACAAGCTTATCTGGAATATGGAGGAACACAGCACTCGCATAAACGAGATCATACATAACCGTATCCCCAAACTTGCTGAAGTCCATATCCTCCCCTCTGACAATCAGTGGCCTCTTGTACAGAAGCCCCTGCGCCGGAAGCTCGTACCGAAGCGCGGCCATGAGAGACAGCTCGTCCCGTTCCAGGCAGTGGAACCTCCCACCCTCCAGGAACCGAATGAAATGCAGACCAACACGGAGCGTCCCACACCCGATTTCAAGAACGCGGTCAGTGGGCGTGAGGGCGGAGGCATTCGCAAGGAACTCGAAAACGTCTCGGCCACCAGCCCACGGTTCACCGTAGTTGCTGTGGTGCTCTTCGACGAGGAGCTCACCAGGGCAAGGCAGCGCGGTGTGGTTGCTTACCTCTTCATCCGGATAGTGAGAGATCCCGTGGTGCCTGGAATGAAGGTGTCATACTGACGCGTTAGATCCGCACAATCACCCCTGATAAAATATGACTTTAGAAGGAACAAAAATGATGGTAACAGATAACAGAATACAGCTGACACTTTCAGAACGCAATATATTGGCAAAGAATCCAAATGCGATGATCTGAAACTATAAACACTCATGCTTTCTTTACCTATTGATGTCGAAAAGCTGCTGCTCGCGGGTACGGGGGTTAATTCCCTTGCGCAGGCGGTGCCACGCGTCGTGGTCGGCCGCCGCGCCGTCGGCGAGGTGGAGGGAGTTGGCCGCGAGCTGAGCCTTGAGCCAGGCGACGTCTGCGGGGGTTGTAGTGACGGGAGGACGGGCGGCGGCGGCGGCGGTCGTCGTGACGGTGGTGGTGGTGTGGGTGGCGGCCGGCGGCGAGCAGGCGCAGAGGCGCCCGGAGGCAGAGGAAGGCGACAGCGAGGGGAGGATCAGGAAGACGAGCAGCGCGGCGGAGGAGAGCAGCAGCAGCAGCGCGGCGGGCACGGTGAGCACCCTCGGCCGCGCCGCGAAGGTGGTGGCGCTCGACGGCAGCGCCATCGGCGGCGGAGGGAGGAGTGGGCCGCGGATTGGATGCGATCTCGTCCCTTGTCCCTCCCGTTTTTCATAGCTACGGGTCCGGTTGGACCAGGCCCACCAACATAAGCTAGGAGCTTTTATGTAAATTAGGCCCGTTTGGTGCTTCTAGTTCGGGTTTCGCTGAAATTATATCAAACAGTTTTAAAAAAAAGTTATTTTTTTAAAAAAAAAGAGCTAAGAATGAAACCAGAAGTCATAAAAATATGACTTCTTTGTAGCTTTTTTGTTTACGTGACATTTTTCTTCGTTAGTTACTCTGCAAAATAAAGAGAACCTCACAGAAAAAAATGCTCTACCAAACATATATTTAAAAAGTCTAAAAAGTTGAAGGTAAAGCTATAAAACCTTTTTTTAAAAAAAAATCAAAGCGAGAGCCGTTTTTAAAGGAGCAGAGCTCTACCAAACAGCCTTAATCACGAATTCACGATCCTTTCATGTTACAGCATATCAGCTAAATGGACTCTATGGTGTTCTCGGTGATGATTTCCCCCGGGAAGACGAACGTGAATCGCGTAGCCATTGCTCCTGATGAAGCTGCGGAATCGCCTGCATTTCGGAGATCGCCATCTTGGATTGGTTGGGTTCAGAGTTGAAGCACGCCGGACTGGCAGCGTACATATGAGAAAGGCGCCGCTTGAGCATTCTGGCAATCCCTCGTCGAGACGCCCGCAGGGTTCGTCCTCTTCAAGGTCCTGGACCAAGGGAGGGGGAGCTCTGCTCAGCCAAAGTCCAGGGATCGATCTGAAGCGCGTTAGAAAATGGTTGCGAGGATACTTGATCATCGTAGAGAGTCAAAAGGCGGCATCAAGCATGGCGACTCCTGGCACTCTACTGCCGCCTCAGAAATTGCAAGCGCAGCAACTAATCCATGACGCAAGTGTACGACTAACCACTGTACTTAACCTGAAGGAGCGGCGACGTTGCTGGATGTATCACTGTGACCAAGAACAGTTAGACTGACAAATCCCTTTCGTTTCGTTGTACAGAACTCCAGTGGTTGGCCTGAAAGGAGCACTGAGAAGTCAACTATGATCAGGACGGCCTAAACCGGTCAGAAATCTCACTGCTGGACCAACCATGACTCGCCTGGAGGGTGCAGAGTCAGATACAGGATTACTAGTACAGTAGTATTTAGCATGTGTCTGCGGGGCCAGCTTGTCAGCAACTGTTCTGCAGTTTCAGATCAGTTGCTCACTCACTCCTTGGCAGTTGCTCTGTCGACGGTGCCGCAGAATATAAGGTACCCTGTGCGCAATGGAGAGGGAAGGTATCATTTGGGTGGTGTTTGAATCCCATGAGGTTTTAAGATCTGAATATAAAAAATACAATAATTTTTTAAACAGATATATAAAATTTTATAAATCTAAATATTATTTAATTTTTTATATTATAATGCAAACTAATATATTTAAAATAATAAAATCACGTAATCTAAACAATTGAGATTTTAAATTTTTAAATTTTGAATTATAGAATACAAGAATTTAGCTAAAATCTTATAACTCAAACGGTAGAGATTTTAAATCTTAGAATCAAACGGGCCTTGATTCGTTTGCCCGTTCAGAGCAGCTCTGGTACTAGCTACTTCCAAGTTTCAAACTGCTTCCAGCTTCTTCCGAGAGCTCATGCTCATGCTCGGGTTTGTGGTATTGGTAGAAGGTGGCTCCATTCCGGGGCAAGCGAGGCTGGAGTACCGCCGGTGAGACAAGCAGCAGTCCAGACATGTTCTTCTCTTCTAAGGCATCTCTTCGCTGATCGTCCTGGGGATTCACCCGCAAAGAATTTCAGAGAGAGAGAGAGAGAGAGGTGAACTTCGATAGCCAATTGACAGCACTTTGGTGTCAAGTCAATTCAGTCTTTTGGACCATTCGTTAAAAATGATCACTAGGTAGTAAAAATTTTCAAGTATTGGGGAAAACGATTTGTTGCGTGTTACTAAAACGGATTAATCATCGAGGATGAATAATGACGACAAACGGCAAAGAATATGAAAATGCTTTAGAGAAAGACATTCATCCCAGTTTGTTTCAGAAAGGAACCATGTGATTAAGAGTACATAACGCTGCTTAGTGCCTCCCCTTTGTCCCCTTCGCAGTAAGATAATCCCCTGCATTACAAACACTCTGTCTCCTTCCCCATGAGACAAAACCCCAAGGATCCCTCCGTTGCTCTTAACTTTATTCCTTTTCAAGATCCACTGTTGTCACATCCCGAGGATGAAGACAACATTTTTCAAGAACCCAAAAATCATATACAAAAGCAATACCAGAATCCATCGCAATTTTACCTTTTTTTATTTCTTACCAGTATACTTTCTCCTTGCTATTTTACCGGTCACTTTAGCCTCTTTGAATTGTCTTAAATAAATTGTCGTTCTTTTCATTTTCAACATATTTCACCTCTCTTAATTTTCGTGTCCCAAAACTAAAATGACATTTAAATCGAGACGGAGAAAATACCTTTTATCCCTCACTGAGGAATTTCAGTTTTTTTTTTTTGCGAAACATCTTCTCAACGTGTTTGATAGAATAAACATTGCTATCAACACCGGGTCAAGTGCAGGTACATCTAATTGCCATCATCTCTTCTCCCATCAAATCATTATCCTCTTCCGAGTAGTCTCTCTCGTCTAGAGAAACTTATGGTCTCTAAAGAGAATGTCGAAATCCCTGCACGATGAGTCTGTATTCCCTCTGTTTTTAAAATGATTTCGTCGTTGATTTTTAAATTTAATTTTAATTATTTGTTTTATTCAAAAAAATTATCTGAATGTGTAAGATTTTAAGTTGTGATTCAAATAACTCTAATGATAAATCAAATTATATAAAAATATATAAAATTTATCTAAAAATTTGAATAAAACAAGTGGTCAAAGTTAAATTTAAAAGTCAAACGACGACATCAATTAAAAAACAGAGAGAGTATGATAGAAGCATCAGACGATTAAATCAAGAAAAAAAACTCTTTTTCAACAATGAGATTCAGTAAATAACTCAGCATTATAAAAAAAACACTGCAAATGGTTGACCTTAAACATGACAACAAAAATGCAAAAGAAAATAAAGAATCTTCCTTCTACAGATGTACTCCCTGCATATGGCGTAGTCACACATCACAGGGGAGGACGCAGGCAGGCGCCGATCCGTCAGAGTCAAGGGGGTTCCCCATCCGACTTCCCGTTGCACTCCGGCTTGCTGCCACCAGCCCCCTTCCGTGCGGTGCCGTGCCGCTCCCCTCACTCGCAGTCTCAGGCAGGCGCGGAGTTTCTTTACTTTACTTGCCACCCCCCCCCACCACCACCTTCCACCCTCCCCACGCGCCGCCTTCGGATCGCGGCCTTCTCCGGCGAAACCATCCATGCCACGCCGCCGGTGACCTCCACCCCACCATGGGCTGCGTGCACGGCCGCCCCGCCACCTCCAGCCCCGCCGCGGCCTCCACCTCGCGTCGCCGGGACCACCCTCCGGCTGCATCGCAGCCGCAGCAGGAGGGGGTTGCTTCCTCTGCCGCGCCCGCGGAGGCGGCGCCGGAGCAGGCGGTCGAGAAGCCGGCGCAGGTCAAGAGGGAGCGGCGGTCGCGGTCGTCGCGCTCGGCCGCGCACGCCGAGGTCCGCCTCGGGAGCAGCTTCGCCAACAAGGCGCGCGGGGAGCAGGTCGCCGCCGGCTGGCCAGCCTGGCTCTCCGCCGTCGCCGGCGAGGTCATCGACGGCTGGACCCCGCGCCGGGCCGACTCCTTCGAGAAGATCGAAAAGGTGCTCCCCTTCGTCCCCCGCTTCGTGATCCATGCCGTGCGTGCGCCGAGGCGAAAAATTGAATCTTTTTTACTCCTCTCTCAGATCGGCCAAGGTACGTACAGCAATGTGTACAAGGCGCGGGACTCGCTCAGCGGCAAGATCGTGGCGCTCAAGAAGGTGCGCTTCGACAACCTCGAGCCTGAGAGCGTGCGCTTCATGGCCCGCGAGATCCTCATACTGCGGCGCCTCGACCACCCCAATGTCATCAAGCTCGACGGGCTCGTCACCTCGCGCATGTCGTGCAGCCTCTACCTTGTCTTCGATTACATGGTCCACGACCTAGCCGGCCTTGCTGCCAGCCCCGACATCAAGTTCACGCTGCCCCAGGTCAAGATCCCATTTTGCGGAGACAGCATCGCACCCAATTATCTGTATCAGTTTCTAACAAAGTCTGATTGAGATGTTAATATGTGCAGGTCAAGTGTTATGTGCATCAGTTGCTTTCAGGACTAGAGCACTGCCACAACCGAGGGGTGCTTCACCGCGACATCAAAGGGTCAAATCTGCTACTGGATAACAATGGTGTGCTCAAGATTGCGGATTTCGGTCTGGCCTCATTCTTCGACCCCAACCATAAACAGGCAATGACAAGTAGAGTTGTGACACTGTGGTACCGGCCACCAGAGTTACTGTTGGGTGCCACAGATTATGGTGTTGGTGTTGATTTGTGGAGTGCAGGATGTATACTTGCTGAGCTGCTGGCTGGAAAGCCAATTATGCCTGGACGGACTGAGGTTAGCTGGAGAATGCTTGACACTTGCCCTTTACTGTATTTGAAAATCTTCTACAGCACATATTATTTAAAGATTAGTTTAGTATGATGTGACCTTCTCATTGCTAAAGGAATTACAATTTATTATGTGTATATGTAACCATGCTCTTTATATCTTGGCAAACCTTCAGATTCCTTCTTTCCCATCCTAGATGTAAATGTTTTATAAATTTTCTTAGTTGAAATTGTGCAGTAACTTAAGGTATGCAATTTGTGTTTCATGCAAGATGATCTTTCTGACACTTGATTCCTGTGAAGTGTAAATAAAAGAACATAGTATTAATCACAGAAAGGGATACAAGAACTTGTCAGTCAGTGAAAACTTTTGTCTGTTTTGAAATTGATACTTTACTTGGTGTCACTTGCCACTTATCACATATAAAAACCCTAAATCCCATGACTTTCTCCTGGGCTCAGCTGCTTAAGTGTTGTTTAAACCGAATAACTTATGAGATGATGGTAATGTTATTTTATGTTAGACATTTTAGTGGAAAGCCCTATGTTCAGTCACAAATTTATTTTCCTCCATGGCTTTTCTCAATGTTTCTTCTGCATATTTTAGGTGGAACAGCTACATAAAATTTTTAAGTTATGCGGCTCCCCAACCGAAGAATATTGGAAGAAATCAAAGCTGCCTCATGCAACCATATTTAAGCCTCAACAGCCATACAAAAGACGAATAGCGGATACATTCCAAGATTTCCCTCAATCAGCACTCCGATTGATTGAAACCCTACTTGCAATCGATCCAGCTGATCGTTTAACAGCAACTTCTGCCCTAAACAGTGATGTAAGTTTTGTTAACTTTGATTATTCTGTCACCATTGTTATATTGATGGAATCACATGCTTTATTTGATGCATTACCTTTCTGTTTGACAATAACAGTAGCACATTAAATTAAGAGAAAATGTTTGTACCAAAGAATGAGAAGTAATAATAACCCATTTGTTCTTGTTGACCGCTTATCAATTTTCATGAGACAATATAGGATTTGGTTAACTAGGCTTATTGTTGAAACACATGCTTTATTTGATGCATTACCTTTCTGTGTGACATTAACAACAGCATATTTTTCTTGTTGATCGCTTATCAATTTTCACTTAACAAGCGCTTGATTGAGTTTATGTAACTAGCTTATTTATTGTGAATTGCTATTGCAAATACCTCTTTATAGAAACAAGCTCCTTATTTTCACTATATATGCAGTTCTTTACAACAGAGCCTTATGTGTGTGATCCATCTAGCCTGCCTCAGTATGCTCCGAGCAAAGAGATGGATGCAAAACGAAGAGATGAAGAAGCTAGACGGTTCGTCATCCTAACTCCTTACAATGATCCACATTCGGCCTTGTCTTCCTGGATTCTTTATATTTTCATTTTGTAACTATTCTTTCTATCTCTCTTTCCCTGAGAAAGTGAATGATTTAATGGGGTCCAGTATATCTTAGACTTTGGAGTACATGAGCATTCTAATCTAAAATCTACTGCAAATGAACACTCTGCCTGTTTCTCCACTTTAAATGTGCAGAATTCACGTTGATGACACAAAAACGTATTTAGTGTTTTACATTTTTTTTTTGCTTGTCTGAAAAGTAATTCTGGTTGCTGCAAGGGCTTGGTACTGAGTTGTGCTAAAGTGAAAGTCTTGGCTCATTCCAGGATTTCTGGGAACTTGTTCAGAATAAGCTTAGGCATCATCATGAAAGATGTAACACAGCTTACACGATGATGAGTCATGCAATAATTTGTCTCCCTACTTTTCTGCTGTATTTTGTCCTTATCTTCCCAATTATTCCCCTACATGCAAATTTCTTAGTTCTTGTACTGTATAAACTTTAGTACAACTTGACAACTGTTCCCAGTTATTCCACGGTTCTTGATATTATTTGTTTGCTAATATACCTGAGCTTTACTGTATAAAATATGCTTGACTTATTCCTTGGTTGGTCAACAGCTTACTGGCGGCTGGTGGTAGAGCTAATGGTGATGCGACAAGGAAAACAAGGACTCGGGATCGGCCTAGGGCTGCTCCAGCGCCAGAGGCAAATGCAGAAATTCAAGCAAATATTGATGTATATGCAACTTACTTTCTTTACTGATTCCAGATGCTCATTTGTTTATGTGCAAGATCTTGCTTGCATATACTGTATCTCATAGCATAATTTTATAGGGCGATAAACTTTTGTCTCTTGGCTAACAAAAAATTGTTTCTTTTTTCTGCAGAAGAGAAGGCTAATAACGCATGCAAATGCAAAGAGCAAGAGCGAAAAGTTCCCTCCTCCACATCAGGATGGAGCGGTTGGTTTTCCCTTGGGTTGTTCTAATCACATGGAACCCGCATTTGAGCCCCCAGATCCTTCTTCATTCAGCACAGTATTTCCTTATGAGAAAGGTGCCGTGCCTACATGGTCAGGACCATTGGTTGACTCTGCTGCAGGCAACCAGAAGCGTAAACACAAGTCTGGTCGCTCTTCAAAACAACCGGCCACTGCTCGTGCTAGATGACACATCATGTAGTGGTTGGCGCAACAAGTTTTTACAATACTAAGAATACTTTGGAGCCGTTCCCAAACAAGGAAATTTAATTTGGAATGACGGGCTACAACAATGAATTGTTTTTTTTTTTCTCGGATCCATTCATGTACGGAATTTTTCCGAAATTGGTGTATAGACTGGAGAGGGAGCTCAGTTAGTGAATTCTGTACATTAGGTTCTCTTTTCACTGAGTAATGTAACTTTTAGATCCTTTTAGCATGTCACACTGCAACTCACTCGTCTACATAGCGTGTTCTCAGTTAATTGGATGTTTTTTATCCTCAGATTTATCAAGCAATCATAAATATTTGGTTGAAAACAAAGATGAAGAATTGAAAACATATCATGTATTCAGTTTCAGTGTAGTACTAATGAACTGCTGTAATAATCTTTGTACTATCAGCGCAGTTTAATGCACGGCCGTAGGTTCTACTCCAATTCCTGGAGTCTGAGGTGGTGCTTGAATTTTCACTTATTCCTTCTAGCGAGATACGATTTTTCGGGTGAATTTGTCGCCGCAAGGCAAAGTCAGGATCCACCTTGCTGTCCACTTCTGGCAGCTCTTCGATGACCCATAAGGCCACGGTTAGTTGCCGAAGCTTGCGGTCACTACCTGAGCTGTACGGATCATACATCTGGTGTCCTGGGTAAGAGAGGGTTTAGAAATTGTAAAAGTTAAAAGCTCAACTAAAGACGTAAATTTTTATAAAAGTTTTTTTGAGAAAGTAGTTTTCTCTTAGTTCAAAAGCAAAAACAGGTATGTATTTGTTTTTGCCGACTGTGAGCATCGATTTATATATATTATAATTATATTACATAATTATAACTATATAACTATAATTATATTTTAATTATGTAATATATAATTACAATTATGTAATATAATTATATTTTAATTATGTAATATATAATTACAATTATGTAATATAAAATTATATATAATTATAATTATGTATCATATAATTGTAATATAAATATAACTATAGTGTAGAATTATAATTATATTACATAATTGTAACTATAATTATATATTACTATAGTTACAGTTACATAATATATAATTATATTATAATTATATATATAGTACATAATTGTAATTATATAGCTATAATTATATTATAATTATGTAATATATATAATTACAATTATGTAATATAAAATTATATATAATTATAATTAGGCATCATATAATTATAATATACATATAATTATATTGTTTAATTCTAATTATATTACATAATTGTAATTATAATTATATACAGCACATAATTATAATTATATACAATTTTATATTGCATAATTACATATAATTATACTTTCATTATAATTATATAAATTACATAATTATAATTATATAATTACAATTATGTAATATATAATTATAATTATATAATATAACTTTAATTTTTTATATATATATATATATATATTACAATTTCATAATCTCATAGCTACTTTAGACAAACGGTTTTAACTTTCTCACGGCTCATATTCTACACCTGTGTTTACACAGCTCACAGCTCAACCAAACAGATCAGATTTGTACCGGCACGTGATGACTACGCAGAGTTGATCTCAAACACCACTAACGCCTCCGAGTCTCGACCAGGGTTTAATATTTCGTTTAAACCGTTAAAACCGGTCGGACCGATTTAACGAAAACCGCGAAAATCGAAAAAATCGATCAAAAACCGCTCTAAATCAAAAATTCAAAATTTGAACGGTTTGCTACAGTAAACCGGCCGGTTTCACCGATTTGCTACAGTAACAGATTTCAAAATTTGAAACCCACCAGTTTTACCGGTTAGCCGACCGGTTTTGCCGGTTTTCGGTATTCCGAATTTTTTCAATTTTTCAAATTTTTTTAAAATTTTTAAAATAAAAATCAATCGGTTTGTAAAATCGATCCAGACCAGTTTCACCGAAACCACAAAAACCGGCCGGTTTTAAACGGTTTTGAAAACCCTAAAAACCGGCCGGTTTTAAACGGTTTTGGAAACCCTAAAAACCGGCCGGTTTTAAACGGTTTTGGAAACCCTGGTCCTGACCACATTCACCAGCGGCCTGAAAGGCTTCGCCGGCACGGCAGATATCCACAGCCTGCTGCGCATAGCCATTGTAAACGTCATGACTGACCGCGGACGAACACAAGTTGGCTTGACCAGTCACTCGTTTACTCAGTTGAACTCTGTCAG
>BCLF01000001.1:535817-611914 GCA_001602275.1 Zoysia japonica | reverse complement strand
ATATAGAACACACCCGACATACAAATGTTATTGCCGGAGAAGCTCAGCTCTACCAGTGGCAATTTAAAAGAAAAAAAAATCGTATCAAAATGGCTGGGCGATCCTGGTTGCCTGCCTGCCTGCATCCATCATTCTGCAAGTGTGTTCCTCCTTCCTCGCGTATCAGGTATATTGCAGCTGTTACATCACCTGCAAGCCTTATTTACTATGCTGCTTGAAGCTGAGGGGTAAGCTTGCCCAAATCCACAGGAAGATCTAGGCCTAAATTTTTCAGACAATTAATCATTGTAGGGGTATCTTTCAGCAGAGCTTCCTCTAGCGCCTGACCAATGTAGAGATATTTTGATATTAGACGAGTACAAAAAACAGATCTGAAGAATGAAAAGTTACTTCATTTTTGAAATGGCATGTCACATGGTGGAGATTGTAAAACTACCAAATTCCTGATAGTGGAGAAATTGAACCGAAATCATTTAGCTCACCTTCCTATCGTCTTTCTTCTGCCTCTTTATCACTTCTGAAGGCCATTCAGCGATCAGCTTTTGGAGTTCATCCTTAATAAAAGGTTTCTTCTGTTCAGGCAAATGCTACATGCAGCCATATATGTTCATCAGGTTAAGCCTCACCATTCAAGGATTTATATGCAAAATAAAAGGTTGACTTCTGAAATTATTTAGCATAGATTCAATAGTGTCCACAAATGCCGAAAAATACCCTTAGTTATAAGGTTTCAACAACACAGCAAACAAAACTTAGAAATAAAGAAATCAGATGATGCTGTTTGAATGAGGTAATTCCCAGATTTTATCAATATAGAAGTCTGAAGGAAGCTAGCATCGTGTAACCAACCTTGTTGAGGAGTTTAATAATGGCAGCAGCATTTTCTGGTTTGCGTTCAAGCAGGAACCCCTGCAATAAAACAATTCACAATGCATCTAAGATCAGAAAACCTGAAGCGCCTAAGTCACCATGAAAATGGCAAAAGTGCTAATATAGACCTATGGGATGCGATAGTAATGTGATATGATAAATACTCCTACTACTTTGTGCACTATTGAGTATTGCAACGAAACATGACAGATTGAAAGGCAGAGACATAATCGATCAGTTCAGCTTCACACAGAAAACAAAAAACTAGATAAAGCAATACTACACTGAAACACAATATTATTCATTCTAGAAACAATTACCTTTGCACATGCAAAACCTGTTGCAAGAGTGTAATATTTGACCGACTTGCCTCTCAGACTATTTATGCTCCAAATAGCCTGCGAGTCCCCTGGAGACACAGAACTACATCAGCAAAGTGTGCTTTATAAAACGGAATTATGTCAACTCAAACTGGACATCAAACTTATATTTGACTAGCAAGCAACAGAAAACTGAATGCTCCCTCCACTTTGACTTGAACAGTTGGATTCAGGTGGGAGATAACAATTAGCCATCAATTATTACTAGAGTTAAGATTAAGATGGGCAGCAAGTTTATGGCATTGATTTGTGTGCATTGAATGGGCAGATATGGTGGAATCAAGTAAACAGGGTGTACAGGAGCTATTATTGACTTATATTTGGTGTACTTGGAGAAGGCTATATAGACTACTATTAGGGATCATCGAGTATTTCATAAACAATAAGCATGAATTTTGACAGCAGCACATCCCCTGTATCTCATCAAGCAGGCAAAGTAACTGCATCAGAACTGAGACGCCATTTGAACTGAACAACGAGCAACCAAACTGCTTACCAACTTTGGCAGCAAATTCCATCCAAATGTCAAATGCAGTACGATGAAGTTTGACGCCAGCCTTGATAAATCGTTCGGCATATTTTGAGAGTAAATCCCATCTATCAGCATTATAGCAGATGCTACATGTAAGACAATTACAATGAAAATATATTAGAGCGGCCATGGAATCTTCAAAGCAGAAAAAAAAGGAACAAAAATAACTGAAATAGATATGAATCATAAAAATTTTTTTAGGCTATCATTTATATGGAATTCACATCGTTAGATATACACCTCATTCAGAAGACCCCTAATACTTACTTTAACATAGCCACGAGCTATAGTCACATTTTGGACAAAGTGACTCAGAAATATAGTGCAATGAAAATGTAAAGAATTATATTATGCAGTCATATGCAGAAATGGACATAACATATACTGTATCTAAGACCCAACTATAGTTTTCATATTTATATTAACAATCAAGTCTTTGTGTACAGTGCACTATAGTATGAGAATAACAGACAAAACAATTGCATGCACTAAATAAATAACGCCGTACCTGAAAACTACATCAGCAGTGCCTGGTTGCAACGGCAAGGAGTTTCTCCTAAGAACTTGCATTATGCTTTCCATTAGTTCAGTATCGTTATGCTCTTTAGCATGTTGCTGCAAAAGGAGAAAATTATAACCAGATAACTTGGAAATTGGAAAGAGTTAATATAACTGAATACCAGTAGATAATGGGCAGAACCAATCGTTGGTGTTATTCCATAGACATTATGCTTCCATAAAGCCTTCAGACCTGCATTTGATAACAAGAAATAAGTGCATGCTCCATCAGCCAAGCTAATAAATAAATAAAAAACAATCTATTAGACCTGAAATAGGGACCATACCATAGTCAAGGGCGCCTACACGAGCACAAGCCTCAGTCACTTTCATACATAAATGGTCATTGAAGTTTGCATTGATGCGAAGATTTGATAGTCTCTGTACAGATAAGTGTTCATTTAATATAGCTCCTGGTAATAGACCAAGATCTAGGAAGAAAATAACAAGCATCCCCACTCATCTATGTCCAGAAGAAATAAGTAACCATAAAAAAATAAAAAAAACACAGACACAGAAAAGTTACTTTTGCTAGAAAAAAAAGTTGTTACTAATCCAAACGTGTTCGCGCATTTCAGTCGACATCACGATTCCAGAACATACAGTCCCTGTTTCATACATATGTTTACGATCATATCTTGAGAAATTTTCAATAGCAACATTTGACAGAAATTCTATGCAACTCATCTGGATTCATGAGCATCTCTTTCACCTAAAGCTAAACTGCTAAAAACAGTATCGCATTATTTGAAGTAATTGTATCCACTTTGGCTGCAAGGTAAATAAATGTTCGCATGCTCAGATAATAATTTTGTAGGTTATATAACATACTAAGCTTGCTCTATAGTAACAAAAGATGAAACAATATAATGAGGTAGCAGAAAGTACTAAAGAAGCACTCCAAACATGTAGAACACAGAGTTTGGGAGCTTACAAAAACTCTGAGCTTCTGCAAAATCTCAAAAAGAAGTTTGATGTCCTCCTTATTGGAGCAGCTGCTGATCATTGACCACAACCATGCATTTGGAGGCATAGTCTCAGCTTCAACAGATTTCAATATTTTTTGGTATTGCTCCTTTACAGCTTCTGTGGCCATCCATGATATTAGCAAATGGAAACACAATATTAAAAAACTATTCCAATAAACAGGCCGACGGGAAAAAGAAATTAAACCTAACCACTGGAATAAGTTATCATATCATCACCTTGCAGCTAAAATTTGGAGTCAAAACAAAACAATGTTTCTGATTTACAACAACAAGCCACTGACACGAGAATAAGCTTAATACACACAGAAGATTATTGACAAGATGATAAAGGAAAAATAAACAACATGCTACAGATTCAATTAATATGGATCACAGAACTGAAAGTAATGGCAAGCAGAACATAGTTAAAAAAAAATACCTGTCGGGTGATCAATATCACTTGCTTCCGTCGAGAAGTGAGTTGTTGATATATGATAGTGCCCTGATCTTTCACTCCCCCAACAAGAAGTCATGGATGGCAATAACGTTTTACCTAATTTACCAGGGAAAAAAATAGAGTACACAATTTAAGCAGCCCCAAACTATTTAATCAAACCCAGTCTAAGGAAAAACCATATGCACAAAGCTTAATTCCTAAGAACCAGCTAGCCAATCATAGACTGTGCCAGGAATGACTATCACCAAAGCTACATGCTGAGTACAAACAAGTCAGAGAAATCAGGCATCGCTCTAAACCCATAAACCCTCGCGAGACACTAGGATCCCTTAATTCCTTGACTGAGTACAGGAAAACTGCTTGACAAAAACATGAAATCCGTGCGCTAGATACCCTCGAGACCGCGCAGTTAAGGACCTAGCACACGGCAAACATACTGCGCGCCCACCACGGGTTCGACGAAATGCCGGGCCAGCCCAATCCCGAAGCCACGCACTGGGATCACCGCGAGCAGATGGGACATTTGAGTGAACAGCGGTACGGGAACTCACCGAGCGATTGGAATGCAAATGAGGAGGAGAAGCCCGGGTTGTGGTACGGGGAGGACGGCGAAGCGCGAATGCCATCGAGGAGGTGGGGCAGGAGGACGCCCTCGGCAGCTGATGCGCACCCGTGGCTAGGTCCGGAGACGATCCCGGAGAGGCAAGAGAGCGCCGGGGACGCGAGGAGGCGGCGAGCGCGCACGGCGGCGGTCAGCATGGCGGCGGCGGCTCCGCGCGGCGGCCGGACTCGGAGGGGAGCAACAGCAAGTCAGTGAGGAGGAAGTGAAAGGGAAGGGCCGAGTTGGGCTGCACAAAAGTTGGAGATAGGCAGGAATGGGCCGTATATTTTAGTGGGCTGCATTCGTTTAAGTTTGGGCCATACATTTTAGTTATATGTTGGAGGTAGGCCCAAGATCCACTTGGCAGCCAGGCGCATGTGAGATGTCTGGGCCATACATTTCCTACGTCTCCGTGGGCGTTCCCGGTCCTCGGCCACCTCCATCCACCAGACCACCATCGGCGCGGCGCCACGGCCCGCTCATGCTGCTTTGTCTGGGCGAGCTTCGAGAACGGAAGCGTTGACTTCAAACGGACGGACTTCGATCGAGCTCATCCCGTTTGGCGGCTCTGTAACCGGCACAGCGCTTGGCCTCGCGAACATGGAGCTCCCGCTATCGGCCATGGCGGAGCGGGCCGGACGGGGTCTCTCGGGTCCTGAGGTGGCTCGCCATGTGCAGGTTTTTTTTTTTTTTTGAAAGGGGGATTTTACCCCGACGCAGGTACCCGGTCGGCCTCGAACGCGCCTCCGTGGCTCGGCCGTTCCAGGAGCGCGTGGCCGAGCTGCTGAACGCGACCGCCCTCGCCGCGACCGGCCGGCCGGACAGGTACGCGGCCGGGGAGGCATGGTTCGAGGAGGGCGACAGGCCGGTGTACGCGCTGGCGCAGTGCACCCGTGACATGGACTCCGAACGCTGCGGCGACTGCCTGCGCGGCGTCATCTCGGAGATGCCGCGGAAGCTGAACGCGAGTCAGATAGGCGGGAGAGTCATCGGAGTGCGGTGCATTGTCCGCTACGAGATGGATCCCTCTTCCAGGTCGACCACACGACGCTGCGCATGCCCAACAGTACGTACCACAGTTTGCAAGTCAATTTGGGACTTGGGCGAGTATATTAATATGCTTAGCACATTCATATAATTCTTTTCTCTTTTTTTTCATGAATTTTCTTGTCATATGGAAGCATCGGTTTCAAATCCGACAGTACATAATCCAAGAGATAATAGATGTATGTAGCTACTGAATTATTTCAACTCCATGTTTACAAGAAGTTACAAGTAACCTCTTCACTGGCTCTAAGCTCTTGAAACGTTCAGTGGACAGGGTATGGCCCTGGGTTGTTCCTCTTGCCGCCGGTGCAGTGGTCAGCATTTTCAGCGTTTTTATCTTTACAGAACTGAAGAAACGAAGAATAAGAGGTATCAATTCGAGTCCATGCTATTGCAACAAACTTGTTCTTGCCGTGCAATTACGGATCATGACCAGGATTTGGCGCGTAATCTTTGCCTCTAGTACTGACGCCGCAACGTTTCGATGTATGTGTTCATGTTCAGAACGAGCAAGGTCCCAAGTGAGAAGGTTGTCCATGGCGATACAGAACGTGATAACTCTCTGGAGGTTGGAGGAAGGCAACTATGGGTTCTCACTCTATGATTTCTCTGAGATAAAAGCTGCCACAGATAACTTTGCAAGTGAAAACATGCTCGGACGAGGTGGTTTTGGCTCCGTTTATAAGGCAAGTGGACTTTTCCGTTCAACGAACTAGTTGCTGTCAAAGTGAATTTTAAAAATTTATGTAGTTTAAAACATGCGATTTATGTATCATGCATGAAAACATTCCTCATGTTGTTAAACTATATAGACTTTAAGATTTGACCAAAACTGCTAAAATGGAGGTTGTTTTTTCACAGGGCTTGTTAACTAACGGACTTGAAGTAGCTGTGAAAAGGCTTGCAGCTTGCTCTGGACAAGGCCTACTCGAGTTCAAGAATGAAATACAACTTGTAGCAAAGCTTCAGCACAGGAATTTGGTCAGGCTGCTGGGGTGTTGCATCCAGGGAGATCAAGAGAAGATACTCGTGTACGAGTTCATGCCGAACAAAAGCTTGGACATGTTTATATTCGGTATGAATATGCATCAAACAAACTGAATTAAGCAAAGAACTCTTTTTTTTTCATGGTTCAGAGTTTATTTAGTACTGCTTTTAAGCGTTAAAATATCATGTCCTTTTTTGCAGATAAATTTCAGCGAGAAGTCTTAAACTGGCCTCAACGCATGCACATAATTGATGGGATATCCCAAGGACTGCTTTATCTTCACGAGCATTCGACGGTTTGTGTTGTTCACAGGGACTTGAAAGCGAGTAACATTCTCTTGGACAGGGAGATGAACACCAAAATTTCAGATTTCGGCATCGCGAGGATATTCTGCTCAAATGCCACGCAATCTAGTACCACTAGGATTGTGGGCACAATGTATGTACTAGCATATACTATAAGCTCTATCAATTTCATAACACTTCAATTCTATGTACTTCCTTGATTCTCAAAATGTCATCCTTAGGACAACAATCCTCTTTCAAATTTGAATTAGAAATGTTGTCCTAGCGATGATAATTTAAGAATTGCAGGGGTATGGTTCAGCTGGTTCTAACGTTTTTTTTTCACCTTGTAGTGGATACATAGCCCCTGAGTACGCATTGGATGGTGTTTGCTCGATCAAAGCTGATGTTTTCAGCTTCGGAGTCCTGGTTCTGGAGATCATAAGTGGGAAAAAGACATGTTGCTCCTACCTCTACAATGGGAAACTGTACTGCCTCAGTGCATATGTAAGCATATATATTCCACTTAATTTCATAATTAAGCTGAATGATGAACAGACTATTTAGAAATAAACTCATCCAGGAGGATTTAATAGTCACTTCCAATTCTTTTTGGAATATTAACGCAGGCTTGGCAGCTGTGGAGGGACGGCAGGTGGCACGAGCTGATCGATCCTTGCTTGACGAGGGACGACGACGCTCATCACGCGTCGACGCTGAAAAGGTGCACCCAGGTGGCGCTTCTGTGCGTTCAGGAAGACGCCGGCGATCGGCCGGCCATGGACGCGGTGGTCAAGCTGCTGAGCAGCGAGAGCGGGACCTTGGTGCCTGAACCGAAGCAGTCCACCTACTTCAATGCGCGCCCCAGCGGTGGCTTCGCGGCCGCCGCCGCCGCCACCCCGCCGTCGTCGGGAAATATCAGCAAAAGCATGATCACTTTACCTAGGTGACCGTGTGTGAATACAGTTTCGTTCATGTATAGAATACGGTCCGTACGTGATGGTACGCATGGGTGCATGGCAGATTATATTACGTGAAGAACGAAGCACACGTGTATGTACATATGTTCCAACTAATGATATGATCGGGTATAGTTCATGTTCTACTCAACTCTTTTCCAAGTGCAAGCGAATCCACAACTAATGTCTTCGTAGGATTTTCACGCATGTATCACATAAATTTTACTGAGCAAGGTTAATTGCCCTGAAAAAATATATATATAATTTAAAAAATTACCACGATTCAAATAAGGATCCAAATGTCTTTATTTCGTTGTCACACAAGTTGACCCATCACATAAAGACCGGGCGAGCTAATCAAGCAGATGGCGTACTCCCTTGAATGTTGTTGTTGACTTTTACAATTAACTTTTACCATTCGTCTTATTCAAAAAATTTGCTCGAATTTATAAAATTTTAATTTGTGATTCAAATAACTCTAACGATAAATTAAATTATATCAAAATATATGAAATTTATCAAAAAAATTTATATAAGACGAATGATCAGAGTTGAATTTAGAAGTCAACGGCGACGTCAATTAAAGAACAGAGAGAGTACTAGAAGGATGCTAGCTTGACCGCACGTGCTCCAACTTAATTTCTGTAAACTTTTGTCTACTGTTCTCAAATTGATGTCGTTGAGATGATCAAACTGAGCTAGAGCATACCATCAGGACTTTGGAAATTTGAATTGCGTTGTGGGCATGACAAACGAGCTACACTTAATGTGAAAAAATGGTCACCATCGGCGTCATCATCTAGAGTAGGGATCAAGAACATGGCACGTGACAGAAGAGGCCAAGTTTACATTATTTAATTCACAAGTTTATTTATTTTACACAACCATTATTTTTTTTCCTTGTTACAAACAGGGTATACACTCACACCACTTACAATACATTAATCTGGATATGACGATTAGATTCATCACGCATGGATACACACCTTATAATATGCGATATGATCGAAAATTAATTATTTGACAAATGAAAATAGAAATATAAAATTTGCATAAGTTATTGTAGACTCATGGCGGTAACGATGTATACATTGGGCACGTATATTGAGGCAGTGACATTTGCCGGGCACCGCCACCTGTCTCGGCGTTGATCCATTCAACTGCACGTATGGAAGCCATGCACTATGTCACATATAGAGCATGCAAGTAATGTAGGAGTAACACATTTAGCTAGTGCATCCGAATTAAAACTCTTCTTCTTATTTGTGGTAAGTAATTTTTTACCTTATTTGATCTCTCGAGGCCGGCTAGTCTATCATTAGCCTGTCCAATATGGTCATGATGAGATAAAAATTGGGGCAATTCTCATCAAAGTCCTTGTCGGCGGAACGACTACTGTTGTCGTCGCTGCCAATGGAAATGGAGTAGGATGACGAAGCGCCTTCATCCCCGCCATACAAGGGTAGTTGTTCACCGGAACTAGTTTGCATCGCCATATAAGGTCGAGGAAGTAAAGAGGCAGGTGCGATGGCACGGGAGGGAGGGCGCTGACGTGGGTGCTGCGGCGCCGATGGGTTGTACTGGACTAGAGGTGGCATGATCAACTGCAAGCCCTGGAATGGCACCACAGCGTCCTCGCGGCGGCGTTGTGCGGGGTAGTGCGCAAAGAAGCAGATCTTGCGCAGGCATGACTCCCCAGCATCACACATGCGGGTGCGGAAGCGCTGTGGGTGTAGCCAATGCTCGAAGACGCCGTGCGTGTAGCGGCATGTGAGGCCACGCACGCAGGTGGGCGCCACGCTGGAGCCGATCAGTTGGTGGTACCTGTACGACTCGCGGTACACTGGGCAGGCCACATGCAGATAGGGGTGGTTGCGTAGGTCGCGTCGTCGCGCACGCTCTCCCCTGTGCGCATATGGGCACAACGTCCAATCGTGTCTCGTCAGGATTGGGCACCGCTGCACTTTGTACACGTAAATCCAGAACGAGTCCGACATATGCGCCCACAGCCGATGGCCCTCGTGTGGCCATGAGCTCCACACGACGTGGTCGCTCGGCGGGGCTACATTGTTGTTGTGCGGCAGTGTCGACTGCCATCGAAACGCACCAGTTGTAGCCAAGACCATGGCCATCGAACCACCAAGCTCTATCTCCTACCCACCTTACGCCAACGCACACACTATCAGTAGAACACTACACTACCACTAGAGATCACAGTATTTGATTTTTAGGCACAGTGGCACCTCTATTTATAGGGTTAAGGGTTCGGCAGTTTGGGACTTGAGCTACAGCTTTATTCTACGAATATGTCTAGTTACATGCCTTCTCTTATCAGGAAAAAGCAGAGTTTGGGACTTTACTTTGAGTGCGGGACTGTACAAATCCATGTCATTCTGATGTGTTTGCAGTGTAGGATCGGCTTGTCCTATGCTAGTGTCGTTGCTTTGAGTGAGGGACTCTACAAATCCATGTCATTCTAATGTGTTTGCAGTGTAAGATCGACTTAGTCTTGTGCTAGTGCTGTTGGGATAAATGGTCAAATGGTGTGTACTGTACCAAGATAAGCCTCCCTCGTCAAGAAACAACCAAAATTTGTTTTATATATGTGGCATTGGTGTCATTTGTTAGTATGATGTGTAAAAAGCATGTGTACAAAAGAACAGTCCCACTAAATTGAGCAATGTCTACTGATTTTATCGTGCCCCCAGTTTGAGATATGAATTGTTTGGGTTTCTTTGGGTTAACGTACTAGTATTGAAGTAATAAAACAAATATCAGCATTCAAGATTTAGGCCCCTTTTGGATTTTCCCAAATATTATGTTTTTTTAAATTGAAACAATTCCTGTGAAATTTCTGTATTTCAAATAGAGAATTATCTGACTATACAAAAGCTAAATGTAATACGATAATACATAAGAACAAATTAAACCTTATCAAGGTAATCATAGATATAGCTTATTAGTTTTGTAGTTGATTTGATAGAAGAGATAGATCTAGCATATATGTTAACATATAAAAAAAAAATCAAAGTACAACTAGACTTATTGGATAGACTCTAGACATGAATAAAAAAGTGAAGTAAGGTCGAATAATTATGGGTTTGAAACTCCGACTAGGATATCTTTGCTATTGTGTAGCAATAACAACAGGACATGAATAATATATCAAAATCGGAGTGAGTACACAAGGGAGGTAGGAGGAGAATATGGCAACATTTACTTTGGATGACTTACAGTGTCACTCATATCCTAGAGAGATATGGCAATTTAGTAGAGGGATGGGTGCTATTTATAGTTCCACGATGAGGTACAAGATATACACGCCACGGTCACAATGATGTGTATTTTGTCGTTACACGTCACGCCACAGCTTGACGCACGAACGGACCGATAGCCAGTTTGTGAGCCGTCCATCAGCGTGAAACCGTGTAGTGTTTGTGATAGTTAAATTTCGAGAGACTTAGTCATTTGCTTGATCAATATTATCTTTTTATCTGTAGAGTCAAAAACATAGAGATAAAGATGACTGCAGGGTCACACGTCTGCTACGTTAGAGTTTTTCTTTTCTTCGGAGGTTCTACCTAGAAGCCATATTTTTTTTCTTTTTTTACATCACGATCTGAGTATTCACTTGATTTTATCAGATAGATGGATTCTATGCAGCCTCCACGATCGGGTCTGGACGCCGCTCATGTCCCCTTTCGAGCGGTAACCATGTGGACAAGCCCCTGCTGCTAGCGGCCCATCCGAACCATTTGGGAGCGAGGCCACATGGATTTGGTCACACGTGCTGCTGCTACTGGGCCTCGGGCCTCGGGCCTCGGGCCTCCGGTACTTGTTCATTTTGGACCTCTTTCCTTCCTTTTTTTTTTCTTTTTAAGGTAAAACTTCTCCTCTTTTCCTGGTAGCGTGGATGGCCGACAGAGAGAGACGTGGGAGGTACCGGCGGCGAATTCGTGCGGGCAACTCGCACCCTTCGCCGCCGCTCGCCGTCATCAGATCACAGTCTCGCTCTGACTATTTTTTCTACTCCTGCTGACGCCACCACGACTACTGCACTGCGGCTCGATCGAGACGCCACATGCATGGGTGGCCCCTCCGCGACGCTGGCCCTGCGAGGGACGTCCACCTGCCCTTACCGCGCCCGCCCGCCCGCCACCGACGACGACTCCTCCCGTCCGTTCTGTCCTTGCAACCAACCGACCTCTGAATGCTGCGTTCTCTGTTCGTCCCATCGCGCCTCTTGTCGGAACTCGGAAACACTGTTTGCATTTACAGAGCTCGAAATCCTTCTCATTGTGGTTGGAACTCGATGAATTCTTTGTCTATGAATGAAAGTGATGTGACGGGAATCAATCACGCTGATGCCGGTGCAACTCAGATGCCGCCGCCAGATTCCTCGGCATCATGCTATTGTTCCGTTTTTCTATCAGTGACCCAACAAGCCAAAAATGGCGACTTTTTCTTTCTCGACGACGGCCTGGCCTATCCTCGTATCAGCAACCAAAGCATGAGCAGCATGCATATTCCGTCTCTTCTGCCTCTCCCTCCAAACGCAGGCAGCGCACCAACAAAACTCGCCCACCACCACCGGCCGTACGTTCCTTGGCCCTTCCAGACTCCCCGCGGCCCTCACCCCCTTCTCTCTCTCTCTCTCTCTCTCTCTCTCTCTCTCTCTCTCCAAGGGTCGAGAGCGCCCGCGTCAATCCGAGGTCACAGCTAGCTGCTTCTGTCTAATTTTGCTCTTCGAATTTCTCCCCGCATTTCGGAGCTCCTGCCGGGAGTTCCCGCTCTCTAATTGTTTCCCCGTCTGGGTGCCTCGTGTTCCTGCGTACGCTTGGTTCAATGGAATTTGAGAGTTTCAGTTCTGTTGTGCCTGCAGGATCATGGAGACATGGAGGCGCCTAAGCTTTCTTGCTCTCGTCGTGCTCGTGCTACTGCCTGCCGCTTCTCACGGACGAGGTACCTTCATTGATTCTCCGGACTCAATTTCTTGGTTTCTTTACTGTTGTTAGGCGTGACAAGCTGTCCGCAAGCATCAGCAAAGGTGCAATTTTGTATAGACAAAAAGGGGGGCAGATGAGAAATAACTTCACTAATTTGCTGCACCTGCTGATTGTTATGATTGAGGGATTCATGCAGAAGCATGTGCAAATATCTGGAAAATGTTCCGGTCAGTGGGTGTCAGCAGCAGTTGTTTCCTCTTTCCTGCAACCTTGTTAATGTGGTGGAGTCCTAATCGCTGGAAAGTTCCTTTAAAAAAAATGCTGGAACGGAAGCAATGATTGATGGCCCTCCAACACAGAGCTTAATCTCATAGTCCATCTTTTTGTAAGCAGAGCTGAAGTCATTCATTCTGTTGTCATTTCCATCAATCAGATTTGGTTTCTGTTGAACGCCTCCTATATTATGGTGTTTGTAATCAATACTTCTACTTAATCTTGCATTGTTGAAATCTACAATAACCTACATTTTTCATATCACAGAGCTCCGCTTAAAGAATAAGGAACAGACTTTTGTCTACAATCATACTCTTGCAAAGACCATTGTGGAATATGCTTCAGCTGTAAGTGGAAGTGCTAAAGTTTCCCTCATATTTTCACAGACTTTATTTTAAGTTGCATACATTAACTATATTTCAACAGAATATTGTATCAGTTTCTTGTATCACGGTCGCTCAGTTATCCTCTTTTTATGCTAAATTTCTCATGAGTTGATATTCTCTGTTGCCTCTAGGTGTATATGACAGATTTAACATCTCTCTATACATGGACATGCTCTAGATGCAATGACCTTACTCAAGTAAGAAATTTTCAAGTTTGTTCTCTTCTACTTGTTGAATTATTTAAATTCTTTCTAATAAGGTGAATATTTGTTTGCCAGACAGGGCTAGGATATCTTACTTTCTAATTTTCATTTGGTTTCCTACTTTTCAAACAGGGCTTTGAGATGAGATCTCTAATTGTTGACGTCGAGAACTGTCTGCAGGTTCCTATCTTACTAAATTTCTGAATAAATTATCAAACAGATACAGTCAAGCTTATTAAACCCTGCTTGTTTTACCTAACATTAATCAGATGAATAATATAACAGGCATTTGTTGGTGTAGATCATAATCTAAATTCGATAGTTATTGCAATCAGAGGCACTCAGGAAAACAGGTACTGAGCTCATTGATTTGCTCAAATATGCTGAGAGTTCCCTGTTTTAGCTCATATATTATTTGTTTTCTTTGGTTAATCAGCATACAGAATTGGGTAAAGGATTTGATATGGAAGCAACTTGATCTAAGCTATCCAAACATGCCGAATGCAAAGGTTAATGTCAATGAAGAGTCTATCATCTTTCTTTAAGAAAAAAAATGAATTGTGGATATTCATTTGTTTGTATTTTTCTGTTAAAGGTTCACAGTGGATTTTTCTCCTCCTATAACAATACAATTCTGCGTTTAGCTATCACAAGTGCTGTTCACAAGGCAAGGGACTCATATGGAGATATTAATGTCATAGTTACAGGCCACTCAATGGGAGGGGCCATGGCTTCTTTTTGTGCACTCGATCTCGCTGTAAGTGTTCAACTGTCAAAGGCTTTAGAAATGTATCTTGTGTCCACTATAATTCATAAAAGGTCCTTCGAGATTGTAATCTTTGTAACAAGGCTGACACAAATATTTCTTCACAGATCAATCTTGGCAGTGACAGGGTGCAACTCATGACCTTCGGGCAGCCTCGTGTTGGCAATGCTGCTTTTGCCTCATACTTTGCAAAATATGTGCCCGATACTATACGAATTACACATGGACATGATATTGTGCCACACTTGCCACCTTATTTCTCCTTTCTTCCCCAGTTGACATACCATCACTTCCCAAGAGAGGTATTCCTTGCCCATACACTTCAAGAAACAAATAGTTTTTTTCTTCATATTAGATTGTCACCTGCTATTTATATGCTAGGATTGTCAAAACAGAGTACATGTATAACTGACGTGTTGCACACATTTCAGGTATGGGTCCAGGATTCTGAAGGCAACACAACAGAGCAAATTTGTGATGACAGCGGTGAAGACCCAGACTGCTGCAGGTTAATAGCTCATACTAGTTCTTTCTAGCTGCTCAAATGCAGTTTTGAACTTGCGATCTAACCTTTGCCCCCTCATCTGTCCCACTAGATGTCTTTCCATGTTCAGCTTGAGGATCCAGGACCATTTCACATACCTGGGAGTTGACATGGAAGCAGACGATTGGAGCACCTGTAGAATCATCACGGCGCAAAGTGTTAGACAGTTTGAAAAGGATCTCGCCAGCAACATCCTCATGACTAATCATGATGTTGACTTCTCCATTGTCGAACCTAGTGTACAGATAGACTTGAACAGTTTTAGATAGCCGTAGTATGATTCATTTTATCCAAATTCAGCGCAAAAGATTGGGTCTTGTCTTCTCTTGGAGACAGCGGCTTCGACTGGGGAACTTGATTCAGATTGGGATGTACAGGGTTCTCGTCATAGATTGTGGATATGTAGACTATAGGGTTGTACATAACATAAGAATAATTTTCTGTATAGCGTGTACTACATATCTTATAAGATCGCAATAAAATACAAGTTTTCTCATACTCCAATTCACCCATGATTACCATTTTCCAAGCTCTGTACTCAAAAACACATGTATGTTTGATTACCATGTTTCTCAGAGCACTAATATTATTCATAATTATACACATGTATGATTCAATGTAACGTTACAAGCAGGATGAAATAACTCCTTTTTTCCTGTACAGAACTATGTGTGACATGTCTGCAGATCTATACACTGTATGAAAAACAATCCAAAAACTTCTATGAACAGCTCTGCATACAAACATAACTCCTTTACATGTACAAACATACAACTATACAAGCCAGGCTGCAACTATGCAATACATTCTGATAACAAGAAAACTCATCCTGATTCCTGAATGATGCATACTGCAGGGTTTAGTTACAAAGCAGGGAAAATCTGTTATAGTTGGAATGTAGCAGACTCTGATCGATCATTTTCAGATACATTCCTGTTCGTTTAGTCAATCGTAGGTTTTTGTGTAAACTCTGGATGACATTTTTTTGAAACTGTTCCATGGAAATAATTAAAAAGCAACCATGGACCGTATGGCTTCCGGGTCTGCAAAAACAAGCTGTGGCAGACTGCAGCACTAGTAGTACTCAACTCTGGACAATGTTTCTGTCGAAAAGGACTCAGAAACCAGATTGCAATGGTTAAGGACCCTGGCAAAAATCGCAGCAAATATGAAAAGATGGTACAGTGAGTTGATCGCATGCAAATACCAAAAATGTCTCTATCATTTTCCTGCTTCTTCCTTCTATTTCTCCCAGGCATCAATCTTATCAGAGGGCTTGTTAATGCTATCCACTTCCCTGTAACCTTTTCCGTTATGAATAGATAACAGTTGTGGAACATCCAGGCCATCATTCCTTCCAGAGCTATTACCATTGCCATAACCTTCAGTACGATCCTGCTCGTATTCCCCTAATCCACTTGTATCCTTCCTCGTGTCTGGGAAGTTCAAAGTTAATGAATTAGCAGCATATTGAGCATCAGGAACACTGACTGTTCGTCGATGTGTCTTTGCTCTGGGGGTAGATGGGCAGGTCCTGGAATCTTTTGTGGCCGGTGCATTTGGATCATAGGAATGTGAAGCTAGGTAAGATAGTGCCGTGACAACATCCCCTATGAGGGGTCGAGATGCTGCACGTTCCTGCAAACACATGGCTGCAACAGCTAAAGCCTGGTACAAACCCCTTTTGGGATAGCGTCCATGAAGCGATGGATCAGCAAGTTCGCAGAATTTCCTTCGGTCTTTGAAAAGTGGGCGAGCCTACAAATATTACAGGGATCAGATACTTGGTATGTATGAAGAAATAGAAAGGCATACATCCCCTGAAACCAAATGAATGAAATAACTTGGTGCAGATAAACCTACCCATGCAACAAGATTTTGCTCCCCTGAAGGCTGGGTATGATCAATTGCTTTGCGGCCTGTAATGAGTTCAAGGAAAACAACACCAAAGCTGTAAACATCAGATTTTACTGTCAACTGTCCTGTCATGGCATATTCAGGAGCGCAGTATCCATATGTTCCCATAACTCTTGTTGATACATGTGTTTTGTCACCAACAGGACCAAGTTTTGCAAGCCCGAAGTCAGACAACTTCGGGTAGTAGTCCTCACCCAGAAGAATGTTTGATGGCTTGAAATCTCTGTATATTACAGGTGGATTTGCTTTATCGTGAAGATACTCGAGACCCTTCGCTGCACCGACTGCAATCTTCATCCTTGTGTTCCAGTCAAGAGGTTCCTTATCTGGTGGGCAATCTACCAAGAAAGAGGTGTCACAGACGGGTGGCAGTGTCCAGAAAATGCTATGGATGTTGTTAGAAAAATAATAAAAACAAGTGAGGCGGTGATCTAAGGTTTTTCCAGTTTCAAAGGTGGAAGGTTAGAAAAAAAAAACAAATATAACATGCATTGAAATTGAATCCAAGGAAAGTCTTGTATATGTCACATGAGAAATTTCAGGATCATCTATTTGTAATGTTCTGACATTTGAGAAGGCATGATTTAGTGTTTGGAGTTTGGACATTTAAATATCATCTACCATATTGTATTAGAGTGATTTTAAAATAGACCCAAATGAATATGAACCGTTCATTTGCGTTGATTTTGAAGCTTAGATTGTCCTTTTTTCCTCCTAGGAGGTAAAACATTTTTAATAATTATTAATTGCTGAGTAATTCAGTTTGGAAAGTTATCAGTGAGTTTTGGTAGGTGACGGTAATCAGGGATATGTTTCTTTATATAATCAACGGTTGAGATCGAATTCATGTTTTACATCACTTGGTCTATTTTAAAAAGACTCTTGTATTAATATAGATCAAAACTTGCATCTCAAATATTCTCCGATATGTCCTTTCGAAAGCTCAAGTCTGCTAACCCTTTTTCTTTAGAGTTCAAATCTACTAACTTTTGCCTATCCCAACTTGTTTGGGAATAAAAGACTTTGTTGTTGTTGTAGAGTTCATGTCTACTAGACTTTTCAGGTTCATAGATGTACATTGAAACAATTCTAATAATAGAGGAAGCTTACCATGCAGATGATTTTCTAGTGAGCCCAACAACATATATTCATAAACTAGGAGTCGCTGATCACCATCTGCACAATAGCCAATTAATCGGACCAGATTTGGATGATGCAGCAGACTTAACATGAGAACCTCCACAAGAAATTCACGATTTCCTTGAAAACCATTTCTATCAAGTTGCTTCACAGCAATGACCTGCTAGAAGACATGGGCGAAATTGAGCACCAAAAACAAAGGTGTCAGACGACCAAATAGAAGCCAGGGGAATGTTTCCTATACTTCTTAATAAAAGTATATTCAAAATCACAGACTACAAAAATTAAATGTCACACCCCGAAATTTCTTATTTCGGGATGTGAAGAGTTTTTCATCCATTCGCATACCCTATCCACTCAAAAACCAAAGAAATGACCCTTAAACTCCCAAAAATCTCTTCCCCTTCAACTTTCCCACAATCTCTAACCTTTTCCTCATCCCCACAACCTCTCCACGTCCTACCCAACCCCTCAACTCCCTCAACTCGCAGCTAACTCGCGAGCAGACACAGATCCTTCAATTCCTGTCCACGTTCCCGGCGATCCGTCCAACAAAATTTGACGAAATTTTGTCAAGATGCGCTCCATGAAGTCCTCTACAACATATCCAAAATTCATGGCCAACGGAGGCCTGTAGCTTCAGGGATCTCCATCGCAATCACTACTGCTCTCTGTTCTAGATTTGTCCAGCGCGTACATCGGTAATTCTATCCTTGTTTCTCTCCATTTCGACCATTATCTTGATGAAACTCAAGTACTAGATTCACCAAGATTCATTTCGGTTTCTTTAGGAACACGATTTGTTCTTCAACTGCCGCTGCAGGACCAAATCTCGATCGCACTCGTTGATCTACTTCTCAGGTTAAATCTTGTCCAAAACATCACGTGTCTATCATGTTTCATATAATTAGCACATTTCTATTCAAAGATTTCCTTAAATTGTGTAGCCAATAATCAGGAACGCACATGTCTTTGCAGTGCTGTTTGTGGACAGACAGACGTGTTGCCACCGTTCACCGCTTGTTATCATCTCATGCCTTAAAGTTCCTTGTTGTAAATTAATCCTTGGTGAATTCTCCAAACCTTGATAGCACTCTAAAATGACTCTCTAATATTGCATATGATATTTAGTTATTTGTTTGATTGTTTGTTTGTCGATGATTGTGTGAAGAAAAGAATATAAGTCGAAATCAAGAGAGACTATGAAGCGAAAGCTTGACGATAACTAAGCAACATTTTGAGGCAAGTGTCCTTGATCACATTGCTCCTATTTAGGATGACATAAAAATTTAAGAAATGCATGCTAGTCTTAAATTAGAATCCTATGTTGGGTTTACTAGAATATTCCTCATTCATAATTCCTTGAAGCGGGTTTGTGGTTGGGTGTGGTGGTAATTTATTTTATATGCTTAGCTTTGCCGTCTTAGTTGGGCTTTGGGTAAAATTTGTACTACTAAAATTGATTAATGGTATATTTGCAACTTAATCATTTTCATGTTAATTAAAATGGTAATGACTTAGTTTATAGAGAATCTTAGCAGGATAGATGTTTGGTATGATGTATTTGGTTGTTATTCGGTGTTTATGATATGTGCTAGTTCTTGTTCTAGATTGTAAGAATCGGTTCGTGAACCATGTAACTTGGCTTTACAGCGCAGCCATAAAGCTTAAATGGTAGGCCCTAGCTGACTAATTGGTGGAGCTTAGTTTGGTGTGCACCATGTGACGGTGTAGTGGCGCAAGAGGGAGCTTCTGCGGCGGAGGTAAAATAGACTCCATAGATGTCGTGGCGGTGAAACCTTAGCGGGTGCATATTGACTAAGTGACACCTTGTAAAGGCATTGTAGTGATCTTTTGACCACGCATCTAAGAAAGTATGTTATGTATCGACGGATTCTGGCATAAAGAAGGTTTTTAATTCACCTGGTAACAAGGGATGAAATCACGACTTGTGATAAAAAGTACGCAAACTCTCGAAAGATAAAACTGTCATGACAGCCATGCTCAAGGTTAAGAGCGGCCTGCACTGCTTCAGGATTAGTTCCACCGTATGGGTCGGTTGGATTTGGTTAATCTTTTCTTGATAGTTGGGTGGGACCCGATGAGTTGGTAGCCAGGTGTTGGTACCCTGGTGAGTTTGGTAGTCAGATGGAATCCGATGAGGTCTCTTTGGTTCTTGGTTGGGAGTTCAAACTTAATAAATAAGATGCTTAGTAACAACAGTTTTTAAATGGCAGTAGTACATTAATCCTGTATAGTCTTTTTTACTTATGACCCTCATGTCATCTTTTTCTACACTTACTGAGTACTTTATGTACTCACACGTGTGTTGCTTTTGTTGTTTTGTTGCCCATGAATGCTGCTCAGTGACAAAAAAATCAAAGAAGTCTTAAGTCAACCGTAAATTGAAGATGAAGTATAAAAGGTCACGTTGCCGCCAGTTGATTGCCTATGGTGTGCCCAAAAGTTTTCTCCTCCCACTGCTCTTCAAAACTCTGGTATTTATTGTTTGATTATTGATATAGAACTAATTATCACTTAATTGTCCCATATCCTATATGTATGATGAAACTGATTCTGGCATACACGTAGATGTCATCGGGTTTTGTGTTTACAAAATCCGGTGTGACATTAAAGCACAGAGAGCAAATGTTTGCAAACCTGTCCGTTCTCCATGCGTCCTTTATATACACGACCAAAGCCACCTTCTCCCAACAGGCAATCTCTTCTGAAATTTTTGGTAGCAACAGCCAACTCTCGGAAAGTGAAAATCTGTGTCGGGCCATGTGCTATGCTTTCTCCTCTGCAGACAGTTATAGAATCTTCCTTCTTGGAGCCTCCAGCATGTGAATTTGATCGAACTTGACCCATTGAGAAGAGGAAAGATAGTATTAATCCTCAATATTAATGCTTATACTTATACCAGTGTAGATAAGATCATTAGAATTAGGACATTCAATCTACTATTTGCTCCACTGTTGCACTAGTGTTCAGTTAAATCCTTCAGCGTAACAAATATTCAGTTAAAGTAGGATTATCTACATAACAAACAAACATATAAACATGACTTTATTGCCCTGATCTATTGATGCGAATGTGCCAATTCGACAGAGAAAAAAATGTACCACTTGTTTCGTACTCTGCTCCTTATGAAGCTTGCATATTGGGAAAGTTAAATATCAAACTCACTTTAATTAGGTCTTTGTTACAATGCTACAGAGAAAATAAAAATTTCTACATCAATTTTGCCAAATGTTATGAATGCAAAAAAATTTCCTGCTGCGCATGGATAAGAAAATGCAACAGCCACACAACAACAAATGCTCAATAGTTTGCCTTGAAATCAACGATCAGACTGCATGTTTAGAGCTAAAAACAATATTGTGATACTTCTGTCAAGCTCCCCAAGTCCTCATTCACTCCAACAACCACTCAAAGAGTAAAGCGTACTTGAAGCAAACTCGAAGCAAGCAAATCAATTATAGGACAAGGAAAAAATGTTGTTTGGTTGCTTGAGCCAGAAAGTCTGGAAACAAACTCATGGTAACAGCAAGCCTCGCTTCAGAAATTTCCTTCGCTTCCACTCTACCTCTGTACAGAGAAAAGCCAAGAAACAGTTTTGTGCCCCGTCAGTCATTGTCTCGTCAGGAAATCAGATCAAAATTTGCTTATTTCTATAGCTGTGAATTATCTACCATGATCAATTAACCAACACTTGTATCTGCAAATATAAATAATTCTTTGATGAATGGTCAAACTGCACAAATCTAATTCAGTGACCTCGTCACTGATACTCTCCGTAAATCAAAGTACCAAACCGCGAGAGGTGACTGTTACTACGATGTCCAACCCATGTTTCACTTCATTGAACCAACCCTCCCAGTTGGCCGTTAGTAAGCAAGTACGCCTAAAAGACACTGAAACTGCAGGATTGCGATGTCTAAACCAATGCACAGGTACCGTAATGAACCATTCAATGATTCAATCAATCACTCCAAGCAGCAAACATCGGTAGTTGACTGAACAAGCCAATAAGCGGTTTCACCAAAACATCAAAACTTCACAGCGTTCACCAAACTTAGGGAACCGAGCAGCCCAATGCACAAATTCACCTGGTGCCGCCTTCGCTGGCGGCCTTGGGGACGGTGAGAGCGCCGCCATGCCCTTGGCCTCCTTCCCCGACGAGCCCGAGCATGGCAAGCAGCTCATTCCACCGTCCCGAAGCCGGAGCACAGTCCTTCAAATGCCAGCCAGACCTCAAAGGAACTTCAGCTCAATGACTCGGCCTTCCTCCGTGCCCTGCCGATCTCTCCGGTGAAACCAGCTGAAATTTCGGGGGGCAGATTTTCTGGCGCCGGAGACTAGAGGGAAGGTGGAAGGTGAAGTCAAGACTGGGAGAGGCGTAGTAATAAACAGAAGAACGACTCGAGCTGGAAGTGAAGGTCCAAGCTGTTGGCTGGCAAATCTGAGTGTTCTGTACTAGTCCGGCTGAAATGTTCTCTTCGTTTGGGTGAGACGCAAGGGGGTTGCCGTGTCAATTAGTGGAGATAGATTGGTTAAGAAAATCGTAGCAACAAAGATATTTGGGTACATGCAGCATCCTTGGAAATAAAATAAAAGGTGATTATAGGTGACATGACTTGCTGGAGGTGGTTGGAGGTCGCTTTCGCGAGATGGCATGACCAGCTGGGCGTCGTTCGCCTCCCGCCACCTGTACTGTTGGCTCGTTGGCTGGCACGGCTCATGCGCCCTTCCCTGCGTCCCAGGATTTTTAAGGGTCCCATCCCGTCATCGAGCTCACCTGCTAATCACGACGCCATGATACGGTCGATTGATAGAGACCGTTCCAATCCAGAAGAAACAAGCTGCTCCTACATGCATTCGTGCCGATAATTAATTAATGATAGGATACCATTTGCATTATGTGTTTGCCTACTAGGGAGCAGAGGACACGTGTTGGCCTGTTCACGTAATAATCTTTCATCCGTGTGGAATTAATCTTTGTTGAATCGAACAAAACAGTAGTACAGCATCTGCCGAGAGCCTGCCAGCAAAATGGAACGGGCCCAAAGTTTTTTTATGGAACTCGACCCAAGCATCAATCTTGGAGGCTTGGAGCTGATACGTTCCATGGGCCGCACACGCAACGCAGCCCGTGGCCACGGATAAACCCGGGAACGTTATATGGGCTGCACACGAAACTGTAGCCCATGAATCCGTGCATAAGACGCGGGGACGTTACTTACATGGGCCGCACAGGCAACCGCAGCCCAGGAGCCCACGGATGAACGCGCGCGGACGGAGTCCAACCAGTTCCTCCGGAAGGAGCCGGCGCCGCCCACGCGGCCGCTTAAACCTCCGCTCGACGCCGCACGGCCGCACCGGACCAGCACGCGCGCACCCGGCGACCATGTCGTGCTCGCCGGAGCTCTCGACGCCGGGGACCCCGTCCCCGGTCCTCAGCGTCCGCATCGTCTCGCTCGACTACTACATGGCGCCGCCTCTCCCGGGATTAGACTTCTCCCGCAGCCCCTTCCACGGTGCGCACTCCCCCCGTCCTTAATCTTTTGCCCGCGCTGTCTGCTCTGCGTGTCGCTGAATTCGCTGACTGTCTGGTGCGGAACAGGCGAGGAGGTGGAGGAGGTTCCGGTCGTCAGGATCTACGGTTCCACACCTGCGGGCCAGAAGACGTGCCTCCATGTTCACCGGGTAGGCGCCCTCTCCGTTGCTGGCTGCTGCCACCGCTTCTCTCTGCATTTCTGGACTATAGCACTAGCACAGCCTAGAGGGGTACCGTGGACGACTTTAGTCTATAGCTGTGATGGAACACCTACTCTGTTCTGTTTGGAATTTTGGTTAGCACTGTCCGAACATTCAGGGCTCTCAGCTTCTGATTTTTTTATTCACTTCTAATTCTTCTGTGAAGTGATTCTGTGGCTGAAAGTGGTTCTCGTTGATTCTCTAAAAATAAACTCCTAGAATCAGGATACACCTCACAGAATCACGAGAAGCTACTTTTTCAGCTCTCAGCCTTTTAGTTCATTTTATAGAATCACTTCACAGAATCAAACAAGAATCACTTCTCCTGAAAAACAGTGTTTGGCAGAGCCTCTCTGATTCTAGCTGAGAATCAGGAGCTGGAAGCTCTACCAAAGGGGCCCGCAACTTCATCGTGCATCCAAGAGTGTGTACAGCACTGGCACAGCACCAGCATGCCATTTTTCCTGCTTCGAGATGGGTTCGAAAATTTTGGAGGGAATTTTCCCTCCAAATTTGGGAGACTATCAGTACAGGGATGCTGTTGCTTTGATCAGTATAGTTTATGTTTGCTCTGTTTACTTGTTGGATTACAAGTTTGTTCATCAGTTGCTCCACCTTTACATGCCTCACTGAACCATTGCTCTCAAGTGGCATATTACGTTTAGCATTACAGTGCTCCTGCCTGTTCTCAAGTGACCAAAGCATGCTTCATTTGTTCCCCGACTGTTTCCCTTTGAATTTATTTTCAAACTTTTTCATCAGTTCCTGACTTTATCACTGTTTGTTATATCTTTTGTATCTAGGTTCTGCCATTTTTATATGTACAATGTCCAGAGGAGCTGCTCCAGCACATAGAAAAAGGTGATCCGTAGCTTCAGAGATCCTTTGTGATTTTAATCTTCCTTTTTATTGCCATTGGTCATACGATTTCTTCTTTTGTTCTACATGGTGTTTATGAATGTGGTTAGAAGGAAGAGATGTCCCTTTCAACAATTTTGTAAGAGGAATCGAACCTAGACTGGCTAGCTTACCACCAAGGTGCTAACTAATTCAACCACTAGACATGCTAACTGAAACTTGAGTTTGTATCAATTCACATGTTAATTTTTTTGTCTGTGCCATGATTTTTATATTATGTTCTCTCATTATTTGGTGGCTGCCCAATTGCAGACTATCATTTGACTTTTCTTATGCACATGATTTGTAGCCAAATATAACACTTTTTTAGTTCATTAGATTTAAAGATTCTTTATCTTTGAATTTGCAATATATATACATTACTTAAGGGTACTAGACGTTGTCCTGTAATCTGGATCCTGCCTGGCTGCCTGTAAAGAACATCCTAGATTGTTTCTGACCGAAAAGATGACCATGTACAGCAACAAATTAGCCATATGCTTTTGCTTTGAAAAAAAATTGTTTAAATTGAGTGCTGCAATTGACTGACCTGTAGCTCAAGTTATAATCCCTTTATCTGTCAAATGAATGTCTTTTCATCCATATCTGTAGGTAATTCATACATAACTGGTTTCTTGAGTGACCTTGAGAAAGCTTTGCAGGTATTGTAGAGTCCACTTTTTTCATATATTGTGTGCTTTCTCGTTTATGATTATCGTCATTTTCTTACAGAATCATGGTCCATCAAAAAGGAAGCATGTACATGGATGTAGCCTTGTTAGAGCTAAAAAGTTGTATGGCTATCATTCTTCTGAGGATCTCTTTTTGAAGATTTACCTGTATCCACAATTTAGTTATTTTTGCAAAGTCCAATATTTCTGCTATGAATACAAATACTAGTGTATGTTTATTTATGCTGAATAATATTTACATGTATACTTTTGCCCATCTTCATCCAACATTTGAATAATAATTAGTGCCTCGCTTGTCTGGACCAAATGGTTTTAAAAATGCCACCTTCTGAAATGAATGTGTTCATACATATATTTGTAGCTACATTGTGATTTTTTGCTATGCAGTTGTGTACCTTAATTTGATCCAAAGATATTATCCATATGAGGTTACTCGAGCTGCAACCCTTCTTTTGGTTAGTTATATAAGTCAAAATTATATTTCGTTTTACTTTGTTTTGTTTTTTAGTATTTACTGAGCAAGATATATGTTTTTTTTTACATGCTATTTTTCTTTCCTGTTCAGTGGGTTGTTTCTATTAGCTATAAAGTAGCAATGAACCCACTTGTTCACATGTAGGGAATATTGGTAATTTGTATCTTCATTGTGAACATTGTCATGTCAATTACCTTTGTAATTTCAGCAAAAATGTTTATTGATTCCCAGTGCTGCATATTCTGTAGATATCCTTCTATAGTGTGAAGCTAGGATTGAAGCTGTGAACTTTATGATATCAAACTGATATTTGACTAGCAATTACTCTAGCATGGATGGCATGTCCTGTTCAAAAATATTGGATGATTATCAGTTTGATCGTGCTTGACTTTTTTTTGGCCTTTAATGAAAAACAAAATTTCAATTGATAGAATTTTTTGAATGATTCTCTGATTGATTTTTTTGGCTGTTTAATCTCAGGGTGGTGCCGTTCTTAATAGAGTGTTTCAGACTTATGAATCTCACATTCCATATCTTCTTCACTTTCTGGTAAGCACACTTTTTTTCTTGTAATGTCCTTTTAGTTATGTGGATTGCTAGATAATATTACCATTTTGACTCATTTTGCAAGCTTACAGTCTCCATGATATTAGTGAGTTATCATGTGATTTTATTGTTTACATTTGATAAATAAAAGATGCATTTCCTGAGCTACTTAAATGGTCATTTTCTGCTAAATTTATTTTCAGGTTGACTACAACTTGTATGGAATGGGCCATGTACATGTCAAAGACTTCAAGTTTCGTGCTCCATTGCCAGATGATTTTCATCCCAAGTCATGTCTTCACAGGAAGGTCGCTTGTTTTACTGAATAAGAAGTTGTATATAATTTTTATGTGCCTATCTAATATTTGAATATTCATTTCTTGTTTTTAGTTTAGGCTTTATTCTTTGTTCCTGATAAAAGCCTTTCTTATTTTAAACACATGATAGGCACATTTAGATAATTCAAACAGTAATAGTCCAACAGTCTGGACATCATCAACAGTGTCACACTCATTAATATTGACCAGCTCTCCAACTTCCCGTTGCTTTGGAGGAGCTAATTTGAGCTTTGCCAATCGACAGAGTTCTTTGATGCTTGAAGCTGATGCAACTGTAGAAGGTTTGGCGTCCACATTCTAAAACATCATTACAGCTGTACCTTAGTATATCTTGTGTTATAAATTCAATTATTCCTGCAGGCATCCTAAACGAGAAGTATAAGCTGCACACTTCTCTTTCAAAAACAACAGCAGATACAAAAATGGTTCAGTCACTTATAGCAATTTGGGAGGTGTGGTTTCTTTCTGCTTTATACAAGTGGATGTGCTCCGAGAAGTTGTTAATGACTAAATCTTCTGTTATCATCTGCCTTGCATAGGAAGTTGAATGCTTAAGACTATTGGAAGAAACAAAACCAGTCAATCTGAGTAGACCTTCACGGGAAGTTGTTCTTAAAAGTTTTCTTCATGGTATTAAGTATGAGAATGCCCTTTCTATGTTATTTCCAATAGAAGGGTTACATCATAAAGTTTCTACCATAGAAGAGTCTGACAGGCTAGAAAAATGCTTCAAATCGTTGACTGATATTGTTGGGACCGTTACATTCTCACAGGATGACTACTGTGATAATATTAGTGATGCTGCGGATATGCAAAATGGGAAAGAAAATACAAGTCTGTCATCCAATGAAAATGTTCAAACTACATCACCTGAGAGGAATAGTCAATGCCCTGTGCCTTCACCACTAGCCCAAAGAACACCATCTCAGTTATCTGATGAAGGTGAAAAGGTAATTCTTCGATCTTAGATATCTTGCTAGAGATCGCTTTGATCCTCGTGAAATTATTGAGTAAGTATGTTCTGCATGTATTGATTGTTTTCTCATCCTTATTGGTTATCTTAAATATCTGTGTTTTAACTGGCCTGAGATATTCAATTACTGCATCACATGCAGCAGCGGAACTCTTCACAGGGCCACTAGGGCCATGGCCCTAGTCCTGGAAGATAAATCTTCACTACTTCTTCTAATTATTTTCATAGTAAATCTATGCATCATTTAATAGATTTGTTATCTTATAACACCGGTACAAAATCAATTAATTTATCTTTACATTTTATATTAGTTAATAAAGATGATCAAAACATTAACATCTCTCCTGATCTCACTTTATAAATAAGCTTTGTTTGGTAGAGCTTCTCTACGGAGTTTTGCATCGTCTTTTGGCGAAGTTGTACCAAATAGTTTAAGATAGAGTCGTTCTTCCTTATTTTTAAAGTGAAGCAGAATGAAAAAAGATGAGAAAGAGCCATCAAAACATAGCTTAATCAGTTCTCCCTATCCTTTTTGGCACTCAATATTCTAAATTGTCTCATATTTAAAAAAAAGCCATTTTTACTAAATATTTTCAGATAAGCTAGAGTTAGGGAAAAAAACTATTTTTCAAGAGAAGTCAAATCCAAATTTGTTTTCAGATAATCTAGAGCCCTACCAAACAGGGTTTAGATTTGTGTGTGCCGAGCCTATTAACAACATGAATAAGATGATTTTTTAATGTTAATTTCTCGCTTGATAGTATCAATCTTTAGCTAGAGTTAGTGGCCCTAGTCGTGTCCCGAGCAGAGTTCCGCCACTGATCACATGCATGTCTTTCATATTTCTTCATTTGCATTTGTGAACATAATAATTCAGTCTTAGAATTGGTCTTTTGTAGCATGTGGATGCTGAAGCCCTTGGACTTTTAAGCTGGCTGGCCTCCTCGCAAGCTGCAGAGGAACTTACAACTGATGATGAGTTGATTAATGAAGTCATTCTCAGCCCACTGTTTGCCAAGAAGTCCATTGAAGTTGCTTTAAAGTCAGCTCACGTGGATTTTGATAATGCTTCTCAACAGGAGTGCCAGGATATTCTTGATTCAGTTGATCCTGACATTCCAGCAGAAGAACCAAGTTCTCATTCATCTTTCCACGGTACAGTTAGGTCTGATTCTAATTCTTCAGGAGGCAGTATCATTCCTCAGGTTGATGGGTCATCTGACGAGAACCCAAATGTGTCCCAAGAATATGATAGGAGCAAGGTCAGTGATAGAGCAGCAGAATCTCCAAGTTACAAATCTACGAAGAATTCTTCAAAATCAACCGGCAAACGTGCAGGAACTGAACATCTCTGGGGTTCTTTGCCTATTTTTAGCAGAAAGCGGTCTTACAGAACTGCTGATGGTTCAGGCAGTACAGTGCAGTATAGAAATGACTTAAGTACATCTCACAAGAGTACAACTGAGAAGAACTCTCATGATACCACAGGCAGCGCTGTCAAGGTTTCTTCTAGTTTTGTTGGTGAAGATGATTCAGTCAGTCACTCTTTGAGGGATTTGATGAGGAGGAGGAGGTCCATTCGACCTGTGCAGTTGGAATTTGATAGTGGTGAAACTCTAAAGTCTGGGGAATTAGAATATCGTGATTTCACAAGTGATAATTCAAATTCAGAAATTCCTTGCTCTCATGATGAGTATTTACAGATGACATTTGCTCAGAAACCACCATTCAAGAATAAAGTATTTTCTGATTTGGAGAGTCCTGTTAGTGAGCGATATGAATGTAAGCTCCTCAAGGAGTCTTTATGTTTATCATGGTAGGATATAATATACTTCATGCATGGTTATACTGCTGTCATTCTTATCCATCTAATTGCACAAAATAATAGTGTTAAGAAGTAATGCCTACGATATGATTATGCCGCATTCATTCTGTTACCTGATGGGAATTTTGTTACTTCACTGCAGTGTATTATGTCTTGAAATTGCTATTGTAATCTCAGACTATAATTCTGTAATGTTGTAAGGCACACATATATAAATATATTATGTTTGGAAATTGGAAATAAACATCCAATATCTGTTAATCCATATCCGTTTGTCTTCTGCTTTCTTTTTTCAGCTTTTAAAACAGGAACAGTGGATCTCCTTCCATTTTTTGATCAGAATATGGAGGAGAATAAGCAAAATGAGACGTTTCAATGTTTGGAAAGCAGTGAATTTGCTGGGGGTGTATTTGGTGTCCCAACTCATTTCCAAAATGAGGGATCAGCTCTATATTTACTGACATATGCACTTTCGCCGCCATCTTCTGTAGCTGTTGGTCATTGGCTAACTCAGCAGTCTTGTTCCAGTAAGTTTTGTATTAAAAAAAATCCTGCATAGATTATTTATTGTTGGATATATGGTATGACTGTACGGAATGATTCATTTTCTCAGTATATTTTCCAGGTAACTTGAATAATAGTGAGAGAGTGCCAGCTGATCAGGTTGAGGAACTCAGTTCCGCCATATCACCAAATTCTCCAACCAGATATACTGGGAAGAATTCTGTAACAAAATTTGCTGTAGATGCAGATGAGGTAGAATCAGCTGTGTCTAATAAAGAAAGCAAACATTTGGATGATTGGCGTGACTTTTCCCAGATATCAGCTGGAGATGAGAAGGATAAGCTCACACCTCTAAGTCAAATTGGATTTCGTGACCCTGCAAGTGTTGGTGGTGGGCAGCAGCTAACTATACTTAGTATCGAGGTTCTATCACATTCTTTTCTCACTTCTTTACAAATATGCATACTTCCCCCTCCTCGGATGCTAAGGGACAACTTATTGTTTTTAGACTGACCAATAAGAATTCTCTTTCTTGTCAGCCATGACAGTTTTTGACATGCTATGGCTAACATAAGATTGCAAAGTAAAAATCCATTGAAGAATTGGGATGACTATAAAAATAGAATTGACCTTATCTATACTATCTATATAATCACCACTCACTAACATCCTAATCTCAAACCTTATAAAGCGACATCATCTTTTTAATTTAAACTGTTAGATATTCATTGAAGTCTTATCTGGACCGTTGATCCCTTCGCACAGCAGTTTCATCTGCCCACCGCCTAATCACCTCCCCGCTGCCTTCTGACCTCCCGCCGGCGTCTTTCTCTCTTCTCCTCCCGCCGCCTCCCCACCTCCCCCACTCTTGAGCCTCCTCCACTCCACTCCCCGCCTCACCCTCTTCACCCTCTCTCGCCTGCCGTGACTCACATCTCGCCCACTGTCGTCAAGCACTAATCCCAACGCCTGCCCGCCTCCCTCTGCCAAGCTCGCGAGAAGCAGTAAGTTCCCGGCGGATCGAAGAAGAGCACGCCTGCCAAAAGGAAGTGCCATGACGCGGACTCTCAACTGGAGGCCCCAAGTCTGTAGAGAGCATCCAACGTAGGAGATGTGGACGCATCAACACCTGTGAATAAGAAGCAGAAGGAAAAGACTGCTGTGGCCGACATGGGCGCCTGCAGCTTTCTCATGGTGCAGGTGTGGCAGCTGATGCGGGCCGAGGACGACTTCATCTTCAACAAGGCCTCCGTATATTTCTCTCCCCCAGACGTTTCTTCTTTTTTACTGTACAATCCCACAATTTATGCTAATAATTCGTTAATGGAGGATTAAGGCATCCATCTAGCCGATTAAGCAGGTCTAGGATCCATGGCTATTGAGCCACTTGGATTTATTTTTGAGATGCGTTCAGCACAGACAAGGTGTTTGATGAATTGCCTGAGATGCTGCAAACTTACTAGGCTTTCTCTAGGGGTGTGGATCCGCTAACATTGGACGCCGTCAATGATGTGTGTCAGCGACCCAACATCACATGTACGTTAACGGCAGCAGATCCACGCCCTTCTATGAGGATGTTTTCCTTGCATATTTTGCTGGAAATATTATATAAATAATAGATAATCAGAGTTGTCTGTATTTTGTATGGAAACATCTGGTTTTTGTTGCTTTTGTCCAAAATTTTGTTTTTGTTAAGCATATCTCAGATCAAAATGTTATTCAAAAGTTTCCGGGGCAACGCACCGGAAAATCAACTAGTTACATTTGCCTTCTTTCCATCATCCACCAGGTTTTGACAGAAAGCAGAGGAGAGTTGCGTCCTGACCCACGGTTTGATGCCATCAATGTTGTATCTCTGGTCATTGAGGATGATGCTGACAATAGTGTTGAAGTCCATGTGTTTATATGTGACAACAGTGACAAATCACATAGGAAGAGGAGGTATATACGAAGTCATTCAAATTTTAATCTTCTTCTGTTTTCTATTCTTTGATTATTTTTTATGAGAAAATGTTGGCTTGTCTGGCTAAGTTAGTGGTTTTATGACCTTGATACATTATACAGTACATATGATTGATTTATCAGAGATATTGGGTGCTTCCTTTTGGCTTTTGATGCTCGTCTTTTTTTTTCTTCCATCGTGATACTGGACCAGAAGTCTTCAACATCCTTTTTTTGTATATGCAGAAATCTGGAAGGTATTGCTGGTTGTAATATAGATGTCTTCTCTGAAGAGAGGGATCTTTTCAACAATCTTATTAGTGCAGTATGTTTGATTGATCCAGACATCCTAGTTGGATGGGAGATTCAATTAGGATCTCTTGGATTCCTTGCTGAAAGAGCTGCTCATCTGGGCATTGGCTTACTGAAAAGAATTTCAAGAACACCGCCACATGAAATGAATCATCCATCTAAAAGTTCAGTTGATGAAACTAGTCAAGAGCTTCCTGAAGCATCTTCTGCTGATGATGCTATTGATGATGTCTGTGAGAGCGATTGGAGTCACACTCATGCTAGTGGTATACATGTTGGTGGAAGAATTGTACTAAATTTATGGCGTCTCATGCGTGCAGAAGTTAAGCTTAATAATTACTCCCTTGAAGCTGTAGCTGATGAAGTACTGAGGAGAAAGATACCACTGATACCAAACAAGATACTGAGTAGATGGTTTGCAACAGGCCCAGGACGAGGAAGACACCGATCTGTAGAATATATTAACAATAGAGCTAGACTCAACCTTGAAATAATGAATCAACTTGATCTGGTAAACTGATTTTCCTCCACAGTATTCTTACTGGTAACATTGGGCCATTTTAAAGCTCTCTTTTTCTTCAGCTCTGAATATTTTATCAGTTGCGAAGCATGTTCTTCTTTTCTTTTTGGTTATATCATTACAACAATATGCTTGGTTCTGTTGACATGTCCAGGACAAGCTACATACTTCTGATAAACTGATAGTTCAACTTTTATTAGTGGAGATGGTTACCCTAAATTTTACCTGACTTGACATGCAGATCAATCGGACATCTGAACTCGCTCGTGTTTTCGGTATTGACTTCTTCTCTGTCCTTTCTCGAGGGTCTCAGTATCGTGTAGAATCTATGCTTTTGAGATTGGCTCACACGCAGAACTACCTTGCAATCTCTCCAGGAAATCAACAAGTTCGACTTCTTTTACCCCTACGATTTCATTGTTATCAATCTCTGTTTCATATATATTGTACTTGCTTATTTATTTATCGTTACCCATCATTTTAATGTTCTTCACGCTACTTTACAGGTTGCTTCTCAGCCAGCCATGGAGTGCTTGCCACTTGTAATGGAACCAGAGTCAGCTTTCTACTCTGATCCAGTTGTTCTATTGGATTTTCAGTCCCTCTATCCTTCCATGATAATAGCATATAACCTATGTTACTGTACATGCTTGGGTAAAGTTTTCCCATCAAAGTCAACTGTACTTGGTGTCACCTCATATTCAGCTGATCCAAATACAATTGTAGATCTGAAAAATGAGCTCCTGCTTACACCTAATGGGGTCCTGTTTGTTCAACCTGAGGTGATTTTCTTAAAATCTGTGCTACATTTATGTTTTCCATATTATGTTTGAGATGGACCTTTTAGCTGATCCTTCGCTCTCATCCAACTGAGTTACTGGCGGTGGAGTCGGAAGTACTGTTTACAGCTGCCTGTTAAGTGCAGCATGTGATATTTTTCCATTTTGATGCACATCATCCTCCACTAATAAAATTTAACCTTTATAGTTCATTCTCCATTGTATTTGCAGGTGAGAAAAGGTGTGCTCCCTCGTCTTCTAGAGGAGATACTGTCAACAAGGATTATGGCGAAACAAGCAATGAAAAAGCTGGGTCCATCTAAGCAAGTTCTGCAGAGAGTATTCGATTCTAACCATTTATCAAACGTTATAGTAATAAGTAAATTGCTTATGGATATTGAGACTGAACTATGACATGATACTGCTGTAGTTGTTATCATGTTCTCTCCTCTTTTGGCATTTTTGTTGTCCTGTAAAGGTGCTATTATCAACAGTTCGTGCTAAATAAATGACTATTCTTTTCAGATATACAATGCAAGGCAGCTGGCTCTTAAGCTGATAGCTAATGTAACATATGGCTATACAGCTGCTGGATTCAGTGGTCGGATGCCGTGCGCAGAGCTTGCAGACAGCATTGTTCAATGTGGTCGTAGAACTCTTGAAACAGCGATTTCATTTGTCAACCAACATCCTTCGTGGAAAGCTAGGGTTGTATATGGTGATACTGACAGGTATTATTGTGTTTCATGTGTTTTTTTTTTTTTGAACTGTAATGTATTTGCACTATTTAAAGGCTTTATGTTGCACAGTATGTTTGTTCTCCTAAAAGGGCGTTCTAAGGAAGAAGCTTTTAGAATAGGAAAGGAGATTGCCTCTTCCATTACTGCAATAAATCCGGATCCAGTCACACTGAAGTTTGAGAAAGTCTATCATCCGTGCTTTCTTCTTACGAAGAAGAGATATGTTGGCTATAGCTATGAGAGTCCTGAACAAAAGAAACCAATATTTGATGCAAAGGGGATAGAAACAGTTCGCAGAGATACATGCCCAGCAGTTGCAAAGATTTTGGAACGATCCATTAGAATAATGTTTGAAGAACAGGACCTTAAAAAGGTAAGGCCTGTTCCCTGATCTCCTTGTCATGCTCTTTCTTTGTTGTCTTTTTGGGCTGACCTTATCTCTGTAAGACAAGCAGTTGATTGCTTTTAAACTTTTCAGGTCAGGTCGTACTTGGAGCGTCAATGGACACGGATATTATCAGGAAAAGTATCTATTCAAGACTTCATTTTTGCAAAGGAAGTTCGTCTGGGTACTTATAGTGTAAGGGCTTCCTCTCTGCCCCCTGCAGCAATTGTTGCAACAAAAGCTATGCTGTCTGATCCAAGGGCAGAACCTCGGTATGGAGAGAGAGTTCCATATGTTGTAATCCATGGGGAACCAGGGGCTCGTCTCGTCGATATGGTTATTGATCCTTATAGTCTGCAAGAAGTTGGATCACCTTATAGATTAAATGCATTATATTACATTATGAAACAGATTATCCCTGCTCTGCAACGTGTTTTTGGCCTCCTTGGTGCTGACCTGAACTTGTGGTTTAATGAGATGCCTCGTCCCATGCGGCCAACAGTTGCTAAACGGAAGACTGCTTCTGGTCATGGTTCATGTTCTCGTGATGGCAGCTTTATCCTATTAGGATTGAATAAGAAAACTTCCGCCAAAGGAAGCAGGATAGACACATACTACATGTCAAGCCACTGTTCCATTTGTGGAGATATAATTCAAGGATCGGACACATTCTGCAACAATTGCTTAAAAAGTGAAGCTGTTGTTGCCACAGTAGTTTCTGGCAGAACATCAAAACTGGAACGAGAAATCCAACATCTTGCCGCTGTAAGTTCTTATCTGCCTGTAAGTTGTGTCATTTGCAGTTTACCTTAGTAGATTTACTGCACTCTACGTAAGATCTGGAGAATCATGAGGTGGAACTGAAGAGTTTAACTTGTCTTAATCCGTGTTAAAGTATTGCCTGAATTTGTATTCTAATAGTTTGTCCTGAATATTGGAATTCATTATCATTTATAGTTGTTTGTAACAAGAATTAGTGCCAAGATATGCCAATAATCTGCCTTAACTTTAGTGGGCCTGAAATCTGGTCGAACAACTGCTGTTCATGTTTTGTCATTTTTGCACATAATGCAGATAGTCTTGATATAAGTCATTAACGGCAACTAACATATTAGCTTTGAATTTTGTCCAGATTTGTGGACACTGTGGTGGTGCAGACTGGATTGTTGAGAGTGGGGTCAAATGTATTTCACTTGCATGCCCAGTCTTTTATGAACGTCGAAAGATTCAGAAAGAGTTGAGAGTGGTCTCAGAATTAGCTGGTGAAGCTGGATACTATTCGTTCTGCTGCGCTGAACTCTTCTGAGCAGAGCTTTTACAAGGCTGCACCTTATGTTCGCACCATGTAAATTGTAAATTCTGTAGCCTGTTTATGACACGTGTCCTGTTGTAACATTGTAGAGCATGTATATAAGGAAAGAAACACACTATTTGGGTGGTGTAGATTAGATGTCGTGTGGATAGGCAGCAGAAAAGGGCTTACACATACATCTGAGGGTCTGTTGTGTTTGTAAAGTGTAGTTCACGCTGTAGATTTATCTGTCAGGTAAGCGACTACGGGAATTATCAGCATCAGTACCAGCGCGTCTTAACAATGATGAATAAAGAAAAGAACTAAAAAGTTGTTGTCTCCGGTTGGTTTATAACCATTTTTAAAAAGAGGGAGTACTTTATTTATAATTATGTGGTTCAGGCAACAAATTAATGCAAATAAGAGCTGTCTCATGAACTATTAAGCTTAAAAGTAACTCGCGCTCCAGTGAATGTGTTCAGATGGGAAAATACCCAAATAAGAACACAGTTCAAAATAAGGGCTTCCGTGGGCTGTAGAACGGTACTGGGCCGGGCTGGAAACAACTTCGTAGATTGAATGTGTGGTCTCCCAATTGGAGTCCACCCTGATTCCTCCGCAAAACCTCACCCCTGGTCCTACGGATTCGTATCCTCTGTCTTTAGCCTTCTACGACAAACTTTGCCATGCTCAATTCTATCCATTCATTATATAATCAACGCTCTATGATTTAAAATTATTTCCTATCTAAATTATACTAATTTATTTAAAAAACAATACAATAAATCATGCAGTCATTACTTAACATTGATTCTGTAATGAGTGGTTAGGATCATCAAAGTTTGCTATACAAAGAAGAAACCAGAGAATCCTGGTCCTACGCCGAACCTGGAGACAGAAGACGACTCCTAGTCTGAAACCACCTTCACACTCTCCCTCTATTTAACACGTAGAGCTTCGACGCAGGAGGCACAATTACCGCAACAAGAACAAGCCCACGGCACCAGATCAGTAACATATCGCATGCAGCCAACGGACACGCCCAATTGATCTACTACTAGTAGACATGACGCCTACGCTGCAGAGCTGCCGTTTGGTGCCGTCGCCGGGCCTATCCTCTTCGCGCAGGCTAGCCGGCACGCCGCCGACCATCGTTGCAACGCCCGGCCGCCGTGACCGCTTCCGCTGCGTCGTTGTGGTCAGGGCGCAGAACGCCCAGAAACCGCCGCGCCAATCTGCCGACCAGCACTTCGTCGAGGAGAGGGAACGCGTGATGAGACGCTACGCCGACATCATCGACATTGATCATGGCTGCCTGGTAATTACGTAAGCAATAATATATTTCCTGCTTCAATCTGTTCCCATCCTAATCTTTTCCATGGTTTACCCGGTGATCGATCGAACAATGCAGTACGTCGAGGCCACGGCGATATCTGCGCAACTCTGCCTATCTGCAAACCAAGCTCTCAAGCTGGCTTCCCTTGTCATGGTTCGTTGCCGTTGGTTACTACTGCACCTTTCATGCATCAAGCTGATCGATTCCTGCTGTCTTCTTATTACAAACTAAAATCGACTTCATTGGCCAAAATTTCAGGATGCCGCTGCGCACCCGAATCTCGATGACGCTCCGGTAGTCGAGATTTCCACGAGCACAGTCCACAGGACTCTTATGGAGTACGTGAACATCTTCCTTGACGCCGCCGACGCGTCCTACAACAGGACGGTGACCAAGAGGACTGTCACGTCGTTCCTCGGCGCCCTAAGAGGGCTGGCTTCCATCGGCCACATCCTGCTCGAAGCCGCCCTCGAGGCCCTTAGCCACACGAACCCGAGAGACAGCCTGTCAGAGTACGCCTTCAACTGCGACGTGAAGAACATGCGCCATAAGTTTAACAAGCGTGTGAATGACCTTGAAGACGGTATCAGGAAGGCTTCAGTCGTTGAGATTTGCAAGGTATGTTCGCATGTGCATCATGTCTCGAAGTAATTAGCGCTAGCTTTTTGTTTGATCGTTTCGCTAATGTTCTTCGTTGTGTTTGATCTCGCAGCTGGCGATGCCGGCGATCCAGGAAGGCTTGAAGATTACGGAATCCTTCGCGAGGCTAATGGTGGCTCGACGGCAAAGAGCTCTGGCCTCTAGGGAAGACCCACACCCTATAGCAATGCAATAGTATAGTAGACATATATATAATGGGGTCTAATAGAGTAACCTTCCGCCAAAAAAAAAAAAAAAAAACTGGACAGTTGTATTTCCATCAAATTAATCTGGTTAATTAGCAGATGAGTCGAGTCATGATTGGTTTGTCACATACAACATGTCAATGTGGATATCTCCCTCTCTTTTTAGCACAAGCCTGCCACCGCCGATCAGCAGCCGTGTGAGCTCGGCCCCAGAGGAGGTAGGAGTGAAATGCGTGAAATAGCAGATACCCATATGCTTTGTCTTAACGGATTTGGCTTTGACCCAAATGAGATGAGCGGACCGATATAAACCGCTACATCATTGCCACAACAGAAGAGTCAGATGGATGAGCGAACAATAAGTAAAAACTCCTCCAGTATCAAAATAAAGTCATGTAAGACATGATTTAAGATATCAAGGAGGGATTAATTGAGATTTTTGCAATTTAAGCGCTTTTAAGAAGTGGCTCTGACAAAATAACACTCTCAACATGGGTTTTACTAAAATAACACTTTCAGCATTGACACATCGTTATTATAGCACTATACTCCATCTGTTTCTAAATTGTTGTCGCTATTTACTTCTAAGTTCTAACATCATACTTGACCTTTCGTATCATTCAAAAACTTCTTTCAAATGTGAAAAATTAAATGTTGTGATACAAATAACTTCAATGATAAAACAAATTATAACAAATATATAATATTAATCATAACTTCTCATAAATAAAAGTAATTATGAAATAAATTTATAATTCATATGCCCACATAATTACGTAAAAATAATGTTTTATAGTCAAAACGTACAAAAAAGAGAAATAAAAATAGTATTGTATAAGAAGCAGATTACTATGATTTGATTTTTTGTATAGATTAAATCATTAAAATATATTATATAGGCTATAAATTTTGCTGTTTAGTAACAATGTTAGAAATTTCATTCTCTCTTCTTCCTCACTGAATTTACATGTGAATAATTTGTGATATTTTGAAAATTCACTTCATTTTCTAATACATTTTTTTTCAATCGATTGATATTTACAAAATTTTTGCTATAAGGCACTATAGAAATGTCAAATTCGTTAAAGGACACAGAAATAGATTTTTTTTCCTCAGTGTCTAACAGAAAAGAAAATTCATTTCATTGTCCAATAGCAAATGATACATTTTTACTGTGTCCTTTTGCAAAATTTGCCCTTACTATTTATATGTGTGACATCTATCTAACATGAAGATATACCATTAAAATTTTTGTTACCAATAGTCATATTACTTAGCATGATAAAAAAATTCTAAAATGTTTATAGCTTAGAGTAATTTATAACTCTTTAAAATATTATGTAAAGATTATATATATATATATATATATATATATAATCTTTACATAATATATAAACAAAGCTGTAACATATAAGGTATGATTTAGTGCTCATACATTATGATTCTTATAAATATGAATCAGTGTATTTATATAATGTGCTATTGAACGACGTAGAAAACTTTATCATACCAAAGAGGAACGATAAAAATGTAATACCTCATATATTGAAATACATGGAGGCTAAACAAACATCTTAAAATAGTACTTACATATAAGATTTTTCATAAATTTAAGCAGAGTCTCTCTATAATTTGTAGTGATCCATCTCACAAGACACAAAAATTTGCACAATAATATAAGCAAGGAATAAGCAGCCAACATAATCTAAAATGTAAACAATGACCCGGGCCGCATCAGGAAGTCTATCACTTGGCTGCTACAGCACTGAATTGTAAACGAAGTTCAGAGCCCTAGCATATCCACAAGCGGCGTCATGATAGACGGTGCCACAGGTGAGACTTGCCGCGTCCAGCATCTGTAAAGACAGGCGAGTTAAATTCTCATCCAGAGATAGGACATGAACCCACATAGCAGATCAGTAGCGGTAGTAATTTTCTCTCATTTAGTAATATTATTTTCTCTCTTGACACTATAACTATATGCATAGGGTCTCTGTTCCTTTGTTTTCCAACCTAAGGATTGCTTACTCTATACCCATGAATATATTTTTTGTGAAAGCTATATCACTACTTGCTAGGTTATTTTTGTTGTAGAATCAAGTTTATATTTCTTAGTTGTTTCTGATGTATTAAATATTTGATACATTGAAGGGAATACAAACTTTCATGCCTATCTTAAAATAGGAGCAGCAATGTTGCTTGGAGGTTTCTCCATTCTATTATGTGACTACAAACATATATTTGGCCCTACTGAAATTTATAGTTTACAGTCAGTCAGCTGATAAGAACCTACTGTAGGCCTGCCGTTGCTCTCATTGACTTTGTATAAGTATTATCAAGCTAAATTTAGTTCAGACGTTCATGTTCTGCTTTATGTAGTACTATCTCTATTTCAGATACTCCCTCTGTCGTCCTGTTCTATAAGTCGTTTTGAGGTTGAGCATAAGAATTAAGAAAAGTGAAAAATGTGAGATGTTCTAAAATCGAGAAGGAGAGACTAAGCGGAGATGTATTGGTAAGAGAAAAAGGTGTCTCAGAAAGTGAGAATAATTTATAATTTGGAAAAAAATTATAGAGCTTAGAATGACTTGTAATTTAGGATAGAGGGAGTAGCTTTTACTACATGGATTGTATTTGTAATTTAAGGTTTTAAAATTCTGACTTCTATTTGAATAAGTTATATCAACTGATTCCTAGGAGGTATATATGGGCCCTGCTAAGCTAGACCATCTCATCTTTTTTTACCTCTTAGGAGGTGAAACATCGGATGAATCTGAGTTGTCAATTTTTAGAAGGAAAAAAATACGAATTGTAATACCGACGGCAGCCGACCAACATACCATATCTCACGCCCATAACCCTTTATTTTCCTTCTAGAGGCGAGGCTTTCCATAACATGTTTGCAAAACTTTCCAAATATATCAAGTGCGTTTATTTCCAAAACTGAAGAACTTTCCATAATTGGTTGATTTCCTTCCAATTTAAATATTATAATAATTATTAATTATTTTAGTGCTTTTACCTCATAGGAGGTAAAAGAACTATTTTCTCCTCGAGATCTGTGTAAATGGACGGCTCATGTTTATTTGGGTCTACCGTAGAATTTGCCATATATATAACTATACTGCTTTCATTTTTAAATTGTTGTCACTTTTAATTTTTAACAACAATTTTGACTATTCATCTCGTTAAAAAAAGTTTAATGAATATTATATATTTTATTATAATTTGATTTAGCATTAAAGTTGTTTGAATCGTGGGTTGTAATTTTGCATATTTGAATTAATTTTATGAATGGTCAAAGTTGAACTTAAAAATCAATGGTAACAACAATTTAAAAACGGGGGAGTATTTCCAGAAACTAGACCATTCTGCTCCTCTAAACTCTTACGACGGACCTGGTTGGTTCAACCGTGTAAATTGCAAATTTTGTAACTCGTACTCACTTCGTTCCTAAACTGATATCGCTGTTAACTTCTAACATCACATTTGACTATTTGTATTATTCAAAAGAAAAAAGTTCAACCCTGTAAAATTATAACCTGTGTTTCAAACTTCATTGGAAAAAATAATAAAAAAATTATATAAAAAATGTATCATATTTTTTAAATAAAATAAATAATTAAAGTTAATGTTAAAAGTTAATTGTGATATCAATTTAAAAATAGAGAGAGTATATCTCGTGTGTCTCCCGTTGTAACATTGTAGAACACGTATATACGGGGAGTAGGACACTATAGTGGACGGGTGACTCGGATCGTGCAGTCAGGCTAATGATAACGAATTCCAATATTATGATCGGATACACTAGCAGCATCCGTTTCTCCGAACCGCACGCACCTCGTCAAGCTACACACTCCCAACAAAGCCGTGTACCGCATGCGTGGAACACGAACTGAAACTCAGTATACGCGCCTACTGATACTAGAAGAGAGCCTGGACTAAGTACATGAGGAACGAAGCTAAGGCGTCAAGCCACTACCTCTCTTGCTGAATGCTAATGCTATACTAAAACTGATCACGCACTGATCGAACTCTCAAAGGAAACTGGGAACAACTGCCATGACGATCGATCATAAGCAAGCTAATAACTCAGCAACGCAGAGGCATTTCGTTCAGTGCGAGAGGAAGCTAAAGGGCGAGTACGCGTCCGACCCCTGCGACGACGACACAATGTCCCCGCCGTGGCCCCCGCCCGCCGGGAACGCGCACGCCCCGAGCTGCTCCGCGTCGCCAGCATCGCCCCAGAACCCGGCCACCATCTGCGCCAGGTCGTCCACGTCCTCCCGGAGGCCCATCATCCCGTAGGCGTCAGCATCGGAGTACCGCCGCATGTCCTCCGCTGCCGCCGCGCTGCTCCGCGGCCGGAGGCAGCTCTCTGGCACCACGCTGCTCAGGTACCCGGAGTTGTCGTCGGCGCTGGAGAAGAGGAAGTTGTGGCCGCCGTCCAGCAGGGAACCGTCGGCGCGATCGACGGCCACCGGCATCGAGCACTCACCGGAAGCCGAGGAGGCTCCGGAGCCCGCCGGAGCCTGATAGTGCGGGTGGTAGGAGCCAATATGCGACGACGCGCCTATGCCGTGCTGGCCGCCATACTGATGCATGGACGACTGCGCGTACCCGTACGACGGCTGCGCGTGGAACGGCGCGAGGAAGGGCGGGTAGTTGTACGCTGTGTGCGAGTACACGAAGTTAGTGCGCGCCTGCGCGCCCTTCATGGACAGCGCGGCGCGGTCGTAGGCGAGCGCCGCCTCCTGCGCCGTGTCGAACGTGCCCAGCCAATGCCGCTCCTTGGTCGTGGGGTCGCGTATCTCCGCCGCGTACCGGCCCCACGGCCGGCGCCGCACGCCGAGGAACCGGCCGGGCTCCTGCGCGCGCCGACGACCGCGTGGCACTGGCGGCCGCTCGCTCGGCGACGACGGCGGGGAAGGAAGCGGCGGCTGGCCCGCCGGGGATGGCTTCGGCTGCTCGGAGAACGCCATGAAGGTCTGGTTGCTGTTGCTGCCACTGCTACCGCCTCGAGAGTTCATGGCAGAACGAGTGACCTAGCTACAGCTTTAGGTGCTGAGTCCGTGAGGTGCCTGCCTAGTAGCTTGACTGGTTGCTTGCTTGAGGTTTTTGCGTAGTGTTGTAGTGCCCACGAGAGGGGGAGGGAGGGGTGGTATTTAAATGGAGCTTGGAGGTGTCTACCGGGAGGGGGGACGGAGAGGGGCACTTTGGATGAGATGGCAGGGCGACATGAAGGCCCTGCACTTGTTTAGTTTCTAGGAGGTAAAGGAGAGAGTTGAAAGTTGGTTTGTGCACCATCTCTGTTCTCCAAGTGTGTTTGGAATTGTGTGCCCTAATAACTTTAGGACCAGTAGTCAGTAGAGGGGAATGTTGTGGCGAGGCTAGAAAAGAATTGTTCGAATGTTCTCCTCTCGTCTCCATAGTTTCATCCACTTCATTTATGACAGTGTCACATGCATATGCAGGTTAAGTTAACACTTAGCATCCATCACCCGATAGATTTATTACATGCTTGCTTATTAAGCATATCTGCAGTAGTCATCGATCCTTAGTACTAACGTTGATAAAGCTAGTTATCGACCATCCAAGAACTAACTAAGCCCCAGCAAACAATTAAGAGACTTAACAAGCACACTCTTTACTTGGTCCCTACACACAAGATTACATATTTCATGCATGGTGTGATGATTCTCTAACGAGTTCCGAGTGGCACAAACTAATCAGGTAACGAAAAGATGCCTGCCACTCAGTACTGATGCGAGAAAAGCAGGCAAAGAACGGGAGAGAGCACACGTACCTAGTCATCGATCATTTTAAACATTTGCTATCTATACTGCTCCAAGATACTACAGCCGTAGCTATTATGATACACGTCAAAATGCTACGCAACAACGTAAGCTGCTTTTTTACCAAGGCCATGTGGCTGCTTCGCTTTCTTGGGCGCATGTTGCGCATGATCCATTCAAAATAATGAGAACGAATTATCTGCTTGCTTGTGTGCAAGAAGCTAATTAAGCTTTCAAATTAATGGAGTTGTTAGCTTGCCCTCAAAACGAGACGAAAACAACAGTGTGAGATGTGTAGAAGGCACTCTTTCTGATGCAGTTTCCTGTGCTAATATTTTGGTGCGTGTTCTTCGGTCCCTTGCATACAGCCTTGAGTGACTCTCACATGAGGTGAGGGTCCAGTGGTGGGTCTCCCCTCTTTGACTCCTTTTTCCGGTTGAAGCAGCTTGCTCTCCTTTGCACGAGCTAGCCAGACAAATCCAGGGACAACGATCATTATCTCCCTCCCAATCGCCATTCAGCCTAGCTACTCCCATAATTTATTCGCAATGGACGTTCGATAGATTAGTGCGCATGTGCGTGCCGGTGGCGAGGTTCAAATGCGAACAAATCGATTATCGAAAGGAGTGATAATAATTCATGAAACAAGAGAAGTATCCCTTTCATGTCTCTCTAGAGCCATTTTTAAGAGCCTAATCTATGGCTTTTTGGGGTCAAAAAGGAGAGAGGGGGGAGAGAGCCAAACAGAAAGGGGATGCGAGGCAATGCATCCAATGCAGCGACGTCAATCGGCCGACTGTTAAGTGTGTTGCATGTGAGATCGATTGACGCAAAAGAACACGCGGATTAGCTAGTGGACACCGCTTTTTACCCACCTAATTTTTCCTCGGGTAATTAAACTTCAATATACTGTGCAAAAGACTTTTCAAACAAAAAATAGCGTTCAAATTTTTCGGCACTAGCAGTCTCTTTGAAGAATGAATTGACACACACGGTACGGCTCGTTTAGATCAGCAGCCTACGGCATCGTTTGTTGGTTCCGTTGAGAAAACAGCAGCAGCGGTCACATGCACGAGGGCCAAAACCGCGTTCCATCTTCTTAGTTTGAAGCATCTGTAAAAGGCTGTTCTTGGAGTTGTACAAAGCCTTGACTTCCCTTCCTCATGAAAACAATGGGAGCTTGGATTCTAATGACGAGCTGCATTTGGTTGAATTCTTTGCTAGCTGCGTCTCTAAGGCCGCCGTTATATACTCCAGCTTCTACAAACGCAACTGGACAAGAGGAAGGCGGATGTGTAGCAGAGCGCAGGATCTTATCTGATGGCGACCTTGACTTGGCCTACTCACTCTCAGCTCCCGTGTGAGTTTTGGCATGTACATGTTTGTTGGCTTGTGGAACGCAACGTGCATGGGGCCTTCCAGGTCAAGCCCTAGCTAGACATCTGAAAAGGCGTGAGGAGGAGAAGGTGTGTATGTGGTCTTCCACCAGAGAGAGAGAGAGAGAGAGAGAGAGCTTGCATCAGTTGGAGCACAATCTAAGGTCACATATAATCATGCTTGTGACATGATACAAAAAAAGATGTAGTACCATAAATATGTGGTTAATAGTGTGTTAATTTGCAGAGAGACCAGTACTAATTATGTTGGGTAGCAAGCACAGTGCACAAGACACATGCTCTTGTCCATTTCACCGGGTTTTGTGGGTGGCCTTTGCACTACGCTTTGACTTTAGGGTTTAGCTAGACCCTCTTTATAGAACAAAATTAAACAAGTGTTGGGGAAAAGGGAGGGAGGGAGTACGCAAGACAAGCTCGCTGGATTAACAAAATTAAGGAAAGGTAGAAAAAGACCACTTGGGGCATGCACATTTGTCTCACCAACTTGTGGTTTGAATAAAGGGATCGACGAGCTAGGAGATGCATGACAGGGGTTAATTTGATGTAGTGAAAAAAAAAAGTGCACTGGTTCGCAAGAAACTAATAGCAAGCCCTGGCCGTCCCAAGACTGGTCACTTTTATCATTTCAAATTTGAACTCTGAGGTTCAAGTGGTTTGATTTACAAGCGTGTCGTTTAAGTACAAACACTTGTTTTCTTTTACTAGTACGTGCTTTTCGTCGCAAACTTGTAACGTCGGGAATCGAAGCTGACCACTATATAAATATAGTAACATAAGCAGAGTTCAGCAAACTGGCCGGCCGGACAAAGTTCATGTATTGGTCAAATAAACGTACACTACTGCCCTTGTAGTGCTGCTGTTGGCGCGAATATTCAAAGCACCAAACAAGGGTGCCACACGGTCCAGTACGTACCTCTTCGATCGTCTTCGCATCAGCAAGCACCATCCTTAGTTTGCAATTACAGAATTACTTACTGATGAGCTGATGATCTTGGTGTGCTCGTCCAAGTTCCCGTGAAAAGTTAACGGCGTGCATTTGACCGATCAGTGATTAACAAAGTAGAGTTCAAGCAAGCACGGATAGAAGTTACCGCCCTGAGCAGTACGTACGGTTACTTTATTTTCACCTTGTCTACTGTAGTTAACGTTCCTTGGGATCGGTAGCTGCAGGTGAATGTGAGTGGCAGTAAAAAGGAAAGGAAAGGAAGGGAAAGAAGGCGCATGCACATGCGAGCGTCCAAGCTAGACTCGAGTCTTGAGCAAGGCACGCCGACGCCGATGTCGGACCAAAAACTGGCAAGCTCCTGATGATCAGTCCTGCTTGACTATACGTCGTGTACACAACAACTGTAGCTAGGAGCGTAGAGTAGCCCTGCTTCGAATCGCTTGCCATCCCTGGCTGCCTTTGTACAGTCAACTACGTACGCGGCTCCATCTACCGCCGTAAGGAGAGAGAGAGTCAGTCAGTCAAGCGCCGCGGCACACGACCAACGCAAGTGACCGCACCAACCACTCCGCAGATGCTGCCGTGTACTACTCCATAGGATACTGCTAGACCGGTAGAGTCGACCGACCGGCCGGGGAGAGGGTTACGTCGACGTGAACAGTATGGTCGTGCGGGGTGGCAGTGTCCTGCGTGCCAAACGTGTCGCCGCCGCATCGCTCGCCAGGGGGAGGCCCTGCGCCAGCCACACAACCACACGGCGCCTGGCCTTGTTGAATGGAGCAGCTAACGTTCCGAGAGCTGCTGAGGCGACGTCCTGCGACCAACCCCGCCGCGCGCGTAGCTTAGCTAGCCTGCTGCTTCTTCAAGCTAGCCCGCCTCGACACCGCCGGCCCGGCGCCGCTCGCTCGACGTGCCCGGCCGCTGGCTCGCGCGGCTCACCTCACCGTGCGTCCATCGCCCGGCCGGTCGGCGCCGGCGCCATACCCTACGTACGCGGCCCCATCTCGATCGACTCCTTCCTCGTACCACGATCGCTCTGAGTAGTATGGAATTATTTGAAGTACTACCCTTTTTTGTTCTTGTTGTAAGAGCAACCAGTTCAAAGCATTCGTAAAATCTCTGTTTCAAGAATAGACTCGGATGAATTAGAAAACATGGATCAGAAAGATAGAAATAAAATACGCTGTAGGCATCAAGTAGAAACATGAGATTTGGAAAGAGTATTGCTTAGCTGATGTTGACTTAAAATGTACTTGACAGGATCATGATTTTTTTCCATGCATCACGGATGTCTTTAAGACAGCATCAATTTCGATATAGTATTTAGTATAAGCTTCTATAATTGGTACAAAATGTTACATTTGTATACCAATTTTTTCCTGGAAACAATTACAAATATATTGCATGATCATGTAGCTTAAGCCCCTAAATATAATTATTTTAAAAATGTATACAGGCAAATTTGTATCAAGAGCTTCCTTCTCAATTTATTTGCTGTTTTTTTTTTATTTTACATTTGAATCATCGTACTTTCCAATGAAGGCTTTTTTTCTCATTGACCAATATATATATATATATATATATATATATATATATATATATATATTGCCGTCATTCTTCTTTACTGTAGCTACTCCGAGGCCTCAAGTATCTTCATTCAGCAGGGATACTCCATAGAGATCTAAAGCCTGGGAACCTCTTGGTTAACGCAAATTGTGATCTGAAGATCTGTGATTTCGGACTTGCCCGCACAAACAACACCAAAGGTCAGTTTATGACAGAATATGTGGTTACCCGCTGGTACAGGGCCCCTGAGCTACTTCTCTACTGCGACAACTATGGTACCTCTATAGACGTCTGGTCTGTTGTCTGCATCTTTGCGGAGCTACTTGGCCGCAAGCCAATATTTCCAGGAACTGAGTGCCTCAACCAGCTCAAGCTCATAGTCAATGTTCTTGGCACCATGAATGAGGCCGATCTTGAGTTCATCAACAACCCGAAAGCCCGCAAGTATATCAAGACCCTTCCATATACCCCTGGCATTCCCCTCACCAGCATGTATCCACAAGCACATCCTCTTGCTATTGATCTGTTGCAGAAGATGCTAGTCTTTGATCCCTCCAAAAGGATTAGCATTACCGAGGCTCTGCAGCACCCTTACATGTCTCCGCTGTATGATCCAAGTGCAAACCCTCCTGCTCAAGTGCCCATCGACCTCGATATAGATGAAAATCTTGGAGTAGAAATGATCAGAGAAATGATGTGGCAGGAGATGCTACACTACCACCCTGAAGTCGTCACAGGAATGAGCGTGTGACTGGCAGTAACGGCCATGTGGCAGAGGTCCGCTGTAACCAGGATCTTCACATGTGCTCCTTTTGTAAAAGCTTAGTGCGATTATAGCACGCAAAACATTGCCAAATGCTGTCCGATTCTCCTTCTATTTCTCAAATACGAAAATAAATTGTCACCTCGATTGCTCAAAAAAATATAATCATATGCATGCAATTAAGAGGGTTCTTAAACATGTTTTACAGACAACACATGCGATTTGTGGATCTAGCATCCACATTTAAAGAAAACAAATTTGCATGATATATCTTCTTAATGTACCAAGAAGAGTTGACCTCTATAGCATAACCATAAATCTTAGTAGTTGAGTTTTGATTCATAATAACAACAATCCATAAATTTTTAGTACACAACCGGAAACCGAACGATTTGCATTGCCGCCTATAAAACACTCGGCAAAATGTTTGCCGCGTGCCACCTACGGCAAATCCCACTCGGCTTAGCTTGTGACGGCAAACAGTTGTTTGCCGAGTGCCGTATCGACACTCAGTAAAAAAAAAAGCACTCGGTAAAATTTGAACCGGAAAAAGCCCAAAAAAAAAGCAAATTTTTTTTTTAAATCGGAAGAGGACCCTACATTTTTCACACTAGCCGGTCGCGGCAATTTTTGCAAATCAGCCGGTCGCCGGTTTCTGGACACGAACCCGCGACCTCCCCCTCGCTCGCGACCCACTCTAACCACTGCACCACACTGTCACTTGTGTTTAGATTCTATTTTAGTTCCACACATATTATACTAAACTGAGTGTAAATTACTTGTTTGAAGCCCTAAACGAATTCAAATCAAAAAGTTGTCAACTACAAAGTTTTATAACTTTTCGAGATCTACAACTTTCATTTTGCTAGTTTCTCCATCCGAGGTCGTTTACAAAATTTGAATTTCAAATTTAAAAAATTCAAACGTAGTTTTCGATAACAAGATGATTTCAAATCAAAAGGTTGTCAACTACAAAGTTTCCTAATTTTTCGAGATCTACAACTTTCATTTTTGTTGTATCTGCATCCGAAGTCGTTTGAAAAATTTAAATTTCAAACAAAGTCTTTGCCGAGTGTTTTTTTTTTACTCGACAAACATGTATTTGCCGAGTGTTTTTTTTTACACTCGGCAAACAAAAAACATCCTATTTTTCAAAGCACATTTGAAGCAGCAAATTAATTCAAATTAAAAAGTGTTCAACTATAAAATTGTATAACTTTTCAAGATCTACGACTTTTATTTTAGTCATTTGTTCATTCGACATAGTGGTAGTAATATCGTTCAAAAATCTTATATACTATTCTTCTAGTTTAATAAAACTATACGAGAGACGTAGATTTTGCGAACGACATTACTATCGCTTTGTCAAATGAAGAAATGGCCAAAATAAAAGTTGTAGATCTTGAAAAGTTATACAACTTTGTAGTTAAAAACTTTTTCATTTAAATTAATTTGCTGCTTCAAAATATGCTTTAAAAAACGGTTGTTTCTTGTTTGCCGAGTGTAAAACTAAAAACACTCGGCAAATACCTGTTTTGCCGAGTGCAGAAAAAAAACACTCGGCAAACATGCAAGTTTGCCAAGTGCAAAACCAAAAACACTCGGCAAATACTTTGTTTGCCAAGTGAAAAGAAAAACACTCGGCAAACAAAAAAGTTTGCCGAGTGCTTTTATTTTGCCGAGTGTTTTTCGCGTAGCTCTCGGCGAAAGGTTGTTCGCCGAGTGTCTGAAGGATTACACTCGGCAAACATCCGGTTTTCAGTAATGGTACTTGAGGTTCGATAAATAATAGCAACAATGACTTAGTCCAAGCAAATTAGAATAGACTACTTTAGTAGTCGAGGTTCAATCAATAACAACAATGACTTTATTCACAACAAATTAGAATAGACTTAGCAGTCCAAGTTCAATAGGCATAGAAGTCCAAGTTCAATAGGCATAGAAAATGCAATCCCACAATGAAAATTAACAATTTTGACACTACCAGCTCAGCAAAATTTCATTCACGAAATCAAGAGTACCAATGAGCACGACTATTACGAGCCGAAAATCTCTGAAACACGAATGGAAAGAAAGCAGGGAGAGCTCAAGATACCTTCGGAGATGTTGCCGAGCTTTGGTGGAGTCGACTCTCTCTCTCTCTCTCTCTCTCTCTCTCTCTCTCTCTCTCTCTCTCTCTGAAGGCGCGGAGCCTATCGGAGCGGGGACTGGCTCGGGGATGTCGGTGTGGGGCGGAGTGCCGGCGCTGGCAGGGGCGGGGGCCGTGGACTGGTGGAGTGCGGGGGCGCGGATCTCCACCGGAGTTGAGGGCGTGTGCAAACCGACGTCGGGGTGGGTGGTGCCGCTGGCAGGGGCGGGGCGCGGAGCTCCAACGGCTAAGGTGGGGGCGGCACTGGGGCAAGACAGCGCCGCAGTCAGGCCCTGAGGGTGGGGGCCGCCGGCGGCAGGGGAGGGTAGGGGATGGTGAGGACGAGGACGAGGGCGTGTGCTATCGAGCCGGAGGTGCGCTAAGAATGGGTGGGATCGAATCTCGTTATCGAATTTGACGGCTTATATTTATCCGCTGACGTGGCATCGCGAGGGCCATCAGATCTGCGGCGATGCTGACACCTCCTCCCTCCTCCTCCACCGTGCGCATGCCTGCACATTTCTTTCCCGCCGTTCATCAACAGGTATTGTAGTACGTCTTCTTTCCAAATACTAATGCAGATTTTAATATGTTCTCCCATCCGTTTGTGACGCAAAAATTTACCGCTAAATTGGAACTGGCAATTGTTTGTCGACAGGATATCGTAGAACGAGTGTACTCCTACAGACCGGAACGGGCCGGTCAGCGCATGTAAGCTGTGGATGTACTCCTATTGTAGTACGAGGTGTGACACCGAAGTGATTGTTCACTCATGATGATGAGCCGTGTGCCATGTACTACTACGAGTACTCCTGTGTACTGTGCTGACGTAAATAAAAGGCAGCGACTAGGAGAAAAGTAGTCTGGCGAGTACTGTTCATGGCAGCCCCGGAGACGTGTCGGGCCGCGGGCCGGTCGAATCGCCCGCGCCGGAAATGGTAACCGAGCCAGGGGTTGGTTTGCTTTTACAACGGCCTTGTTTCTTCTCCCATTGTTCTCTTCTCGCCCGTCCAGTACAGACGGGACCAGACGCAACAGTGCTGGTCTCGACCTGGACCTGCGACTCAGCCCAGACGTTAAGTCGAACTTCAGTTCTTGGCCTTTTAGCAGATGCGCGGACTTTTCCAGAGTTTTGCCGGCAAATGTTTCACTTTGGGTCCTTTGGGAATGTACGGGTTCGTGACGCCACAATGGCTCCGAAGAATGGATGGCTGCAACAGGGGACTGTAGCTGTGTCGCGCGAAGAGATGTTTGACTCGTCGGGTCGGGACTCGGGAAACAACAGCCATGACTGGAAAGGAAAAGACAGATCAAGCAGGAATCTCTGCCACGGGGTGGAAAGAACCAGACTCGCAGGTGTCTCACTCACGTGACTGTGGTAAGAGTCACCTTGAGCTGAACAATAAGTTGATCTGCTACCGCATACCAACACTGGAATAATTTTTTTTTTTTTAGGAAATCTACTGTGGGGAGCTCCCCACCTGAACTTTCTCATTGATAACAAAACAGAGTGGACTTACAAAATGTGCGGCACAGTGCACAGGGGAAGTTACAGAAGATTGGGGGGCAGGAAAGCACACACGAGCTACTATCACTGGAATAATTATTGGAGGTTGCGGTCACCGTCCAATGAGTGTCAAGTTTTATTGACAACGCGAGAGTCGAACACAAACAAAAACGGATTTACAAGGTCACCTAGCCGGCCCCTGAATTCAAACAGTGACATGTCACCGGCGCTAACTCTGTCGGGCATCTTTTACGATACCTCGCGAATTAAGCTAAAGAAACACGACAAGCACATACGGAGTACAAACTAACGCTGACAGAACAGAACGAAGGCTGATAGAGTTCGGAGCAGCTATGAACACAAAATTCCCTTCGGGTTTTCTTATACGTAGTAGATCATGCCGACCTCGATGAGGCTGATATGGGGGATGTGCAGCGTCACCGACGGGCCCCTGCAGTTCTTCCGGAGGAACGAGTAGGCGTAGTTGATGGCGAACGTCTTGAGGAAGTTGGAGTTCTTCCTCGCCTTCACGTACGAGTGCCCGATGATGTACGCCACGCCGGCCTCCTTCGCCTGCAGCAGGTCCGACAGCTCGTCCCTCACCTGCGGGTCGATCCGCTCCTCCTCCGCGATCTGGAACCGGACCCTGCGCCGCCGGGAGAGCCCGCTGCCCCCGGCCTCCTGCTCGTACATGGACTGCAGGCTCCGGAGCGTGTCCGACTTGCTGCTCCGCGTCAGCTGGGACAGGGACGCGCCAGCAGCGTCGTCGTCGGTCGAGTTTCTCAGCACCAGTCCCGTGCCGGCGGCGTCAGTGGTATGCACGACAGCCATCCTCCCGTCCGTCGACGAGTCGTAGCTCCGCGACGAGGCGGCCTCCTCGGCCTCCATCTGGATGAACCTGGCGATGCTGATCACCAGGTGGTTCTCGAAGTTGTCGTCGTCCTTCTGCACGTCCTTGTACCCGTACCTGACGATGCAGCGGTACAAGCGGTACTCCTTGGGCCCGATCCGGCCGATCAGGTACCGCTCGTCCGTGGGCACGTACGGCACCGGCACGTACTTGACGCACACGAACACCAGCACCTGGTGGAACGCCGGCAGGTTGGTCACGAAGTGCGAGAAGATGGACGGCACGCCGGACACCAGCTCCGTGTAGATGAGGCCGATCCCGGGCACGCGCATGATGCCGAGGCTCGGCCCGAGGTTCAGGATCCACTTCATGGACACCTTATTCTGGAGATCGAACATGTACTTGCGACGTGTGCCGTAGTGCCACACGTACATGACGAACATGAACACCAGAGCGAGCGCGATCGGAGCCCAGCCTCCCTGCGGAACTTTCACCACCGATGCAGATAAGTAGAAGGCCTCGATTGCTCCGAAGAACACGAGGAACGAGAGCGCGATCAACAGGTTCTTCTGCCACACGAATATGATGACCAGTGCCATCAGCCAGGTGGTGATGAACATCACGGTGATGCACGCGAGACCTGCGATTATGCAGGGATGCAAGCAAAATTTAGTCATGTGAAAACCAGAGTTTCAGAAATTTATTCATGGTAGATACAACTGTTAGGTTTCTGTATTGAATTTTTTTACGGACGTTTCTGTACAATATTGAATTGGTCAGACTTACCGTAAGCATTTCCGATGAGTGTTGTGTCGCGGAAGCCAAGTGTCACAGCTAGACAAAGAACCATCAAAATCCAGTTTATCTCCGGTATGTAAATCTGGCCGTAGATCCACCTTGATGTATGCACAATCTTCACACGTGGAAAACACCCCAAAGCAAGACACTGCTTCACGATAGAAAAGGTTGCAGATATAATAGCTTGGCTGCCCACAACTGCGGCAAGAGTTGCTATGACAAACACAGGCCAAAAGATAGGTCCTGCAAAATATTAAGTAATTTTGTTTTGAGTATTTTCCGCAATATATGAAGCAACAGTTCTAAATGAGCTCTGCAATTTGAAGCTTACTTGGAATAGATTGATAAAAACTATCATCTACAGCTGACATGTTTTTGGACAGAAAGGCAGCCTGACCCATGTATTGTAGCACAAGACACGGATATATGACACCTACAAAAGCCAACTGGAGGAGGAGAAGAGCCAATACACAAAGAATCAGTCAGAATTATGCTAGTAACTTGGGTTGCAATTTGCAGCTCATATATACAGTACTGCATACCCTGATGGACGCGGCACTGAAGTGGCCGAGATCAGCGAACATAGCTTCAGTTCCTGCAAGTGTTACACGGATTCTTAAGGCAACCTATTCACTCAAAATATTTAATAAACTTTCAAAGGCCTACTGGAGCTCACCTGTTACAGCAAGAAGTACACCTCCAAGAGAAAGCCAACCGTCTTTTCCTGTTATCTTGAAAAATCTCACAAGGTAGCGTGGAGAAAGAGCACGATATATTCTGGGATTCCATTGGATAATATTATATAGCCCAATTGCACCAATGCTCAAGAGCCAAATCACAATAATGGGAGCAAACATGAATGCCACCCTGTGAGTTCCTCTATGTTGCAGGGAAAAGAGGCCAACAAGCACGACACAAGTGATGAATACCACCCAACCTGCATGCCAGGAAGTCATTCAGAGAGCTGACTGATAATCACTGAGAATAAGTGGTGTTAACAGAATATTTAACGGAAGTATGAAACAGTCCATGATGATTTTATAAAAAAGATCACGCATACCATCAGGTATCCCTCCTGCAGCAGGATTTTGTAGCCCGGAGACAGCTGATAAAACTGAACAGGTACAATACAAAATGGCATTAGTTAACAGTCCACATCTTCAATATTCAAAAGTATGTGTTGAATAACTGCTCCCTCCGTCCCCAATTCCTTGTCATCCTAGAGTTCACAAGTTTTCCTCTTTTATTTATCATTTTCGCTTTTCAATACACCTTTCTCTATTCCCAATACATCTGTATCTCTATCTCTCTCCTTCTTGTTTTCAGCATATCTCACCTTTTCCACTAAATCTTTAATTCCCGTGCCCTCACCTAGAATGACAAATAAACGGGACGGAGGGAGTAGAAGGAAAGGAGAAAAGGAACACGATGCTTATACCAGAAATGGTGGGCGTTAGGACCCCATCGCCTATCACCATGCATGCACCGAACAGAACAAAGAGAAGTAAAGCAGTGCGCAGCTTCTTGTGCTTCTCAAGAAACCTTTTGAATGGAGAGGACATAGCTGTGCGAGAGGCTCCAGGTTGATAGTATGTGGAAAGCTCTTCATCTGCTGCTTGCTGGTTTGGAAGCAGATTGAACTTTGCATGCCTGCAAAGCAGTGAGTACAAAGCAAATGTTCCACCTACGTAACGAATTTACTCCATTCAGTATGTAAACATGAATATTGATGAAGAAGATTATAACTAAACAACAGAACAGCTGCAAGCTGCTGAAACAGAAAAAAGGTCTCTGTAAAGACAAAGATCAAGTATTATTGTGACAAATGCATGTCACATATGACTGTTACAAAACTGTCTTTTATGTATTCCTGCTGGCCTAACAGATGCAAGGAATGAACAAAAACTAAGGTACCGCTCTCTGAGATTCAGCAAACTAAAATTTGAATGCAATGTCCAAATAGAATATCAACAAATTACACAACTAGAGCCTTGTGAATGACTCACCTTCCCCGTTATCATCAGCGCTCAATACGATCAGGACGTACTTGAGCAACGGAATAAGCGTCAGGGTCCAAAATATCAGGGAAAACAACCCAAAGATGGTAACCTCGTCACGGTAACTGTCCAGCCTCCCAGACAATGCGCTTCTGTAGACGTACAGAGGAGATGTACTCAAGTCTCCGTACACCACACCAAAGCTCTGAAACGCTAGAAGGGAGAGTGTCTTGCAGTAGGTTTTCCATTGGCCCTGCAAAAAGACCATCCATCAGCACAGCCGAGTACTTGAGTCACAAACTAGTGGACCGGAACTAGTCAGTGGGCGTCACCAAATTCGGTGCCCGAAAACGCAGTTAGCGAAACGGCAAGTCAAATTTCCAGTGATGATTTGACCAATACTGCACTTGTACTGCTGTAAAACTCTTAAGCCGGATAAGATAGTATATAAGCAGCTGAAAGGAACCCATGTACTAATCAATTACAAACATACGTTTAACAAAACGGCAGACACGTCGATACAAAACTAAGATAAAGACGCGTCAACGCTGCAAAGTGTGAAGGGGAAACCCCGTGAAATGGCCACTTGGTCTCCATGAGGCACGAGCAAGCTAGCAGTGGCATCAAACAAGCAGCAAGCAAAACGTTGACCCGATTCAGTCACATGATACGGATGAATGAACCCCATGACCCATGTGTTCTAGAACCAACCAACAGATACAACGAATCGACACCAGCGCAGAGCCTGACGCAGTTGGCGGCACGCCGTCGCCGCAGCCTCCGCTCCAAATCGAATTCGGACAGAGGCCAATCCGCAGTCCCCTCTCGGAATCGAACAAACATGCAAACGCGCCCACTCGCAGCAACACGCGTCAGAGATCGCAGAAGCGACGATCACCGGATCGCTGACAGTTCAAGGGGACAGATAGGTCGAGCACTCGCCCGTACGATTACAGACTTCAGAGCGAGGAGGGGTCATGGGTCGATCGAGTGGTCAGTACCTGCCGCGCGTCGGCGCCGATCTCCTCGTCCATCGGCGGCAAGAGGAACGACGGGCGCGGGGACTGAAGCAGCCGCGGAAGCTGGAAGCGAGCGAGAGCCAAGCCGCGAACACCGGCCCGGAGGCGCGACGCGCTAACTGGAGCGCCTGCGAAAACGACGGGCGGGACGGGAGGAGTGAGAGGGAAGCTTCCCTTCTCCCTTGTCGGGCCGCACGAGGGAATCGCATGATACCACAGGCGGGAGACTGAGAGAAGGGAGAGAGAAGAGAACTCGATGCGCACGTCGCCGTCTCGAGGACGCCTAGGAGCAGCGTGCTGCCGCGGCGGGTACGCGGGTGAGCGGTGGGGCCCATGTCGTGAGCGACTCCCTGCTAGGTGGGCCCGGAAATGGTAGGTCGGGCTGATCAGGACTCAGGGGCCCATGTACCAGGGAGACAGGGGCGGGTACGCGCTGCCATGTCCGGTGGCGGCCTATGAGGAGGAGGTGAGGTAGGGTCACCTGCCCCGGGGGCCCACAGTCCGTGGCACGCGCGCGTACAGGATCTCCTGCACCTGAGGCTGATGTGGTAAGCGCCGGCCGAACGCCCGACGGTACAAATTGCTCGTGCAGCTAAGTACAAAATGTATCATCTGTTCATAGGGAATTCGAGGTGACGCGGCAAGCCTTCAAGACTAATCATATAGTACTACCGTAACATATGATACGGGTAGATGATGTAAGAATATCAAAAGGAAACTCGCTCCGCTGAGTAAGCGCCGAGGCCAAATACAATATCGCGGAGGCGGCAAATGAGCTAAACTATACGGAGTATCACTGATCTCGTTAGGATGCTGGATTATTTAAACTTCTGCGATCATCATCAGCAGCAGATTTGGCTCCTCCCGATCGCTGCTGCCAGAGTTGGAGGCAACGTGGCTGCCGTCACTGTTCCGGGTCGCACAAGGTCATCCAAGGAGGCGGAGGACCGCGGCGCGGCGGCCACGCCAGTCGCTCGTGGCGAGACGAGGCGACGCGTGCGGCTGGCTATCCATCCGTTCCTGTCGCCTGGCGGGTAGGTGATGGCCCAGCTGGGGCGTTGGCAGGCATCATCGTCAGACTAAAAAAAATTGCAGAGCGTCCTGTCGGACGGGGCGAAGGGCTGCCCTCTGGGCCCCCATGCACGCCCCCCGTGAAAAAAACACGCTGTGAGGGAGGAGCCGTCGGCGGGCGCCATCCAACGGGGCGGACGCGCGCCCTACCACAGACGGGCGTCCTGCCTCCGTCCGCATCAATCATCGTCAGCCATCGTGATCCGTAACACGGTGACATGCTGGCTCAAGTCTTCCTTGCTACGGAAGCATGAGTCTTTTTTTGACAGGTACAAATTAATACAGTATTGAATAGCAGTTTTTATTCGACGAAACGGTAGATACAAACAAAATAAAATGATTTTACAGGCTCGCTAAGTTCGGCACACATGCCTATTTACGCTTATTCTGTTTTGCAACACGCACTTGCGCAATTCAAATTTGCAAATACAAAAAGTGATAGCACTCGTAGGCGGGAGCTGCTACAGACTGCGTGCGTGGCTAGAGCCAAGCTCCGCGCACGTGGCCCGGCCCACCTCACGCGCCGCTCTCTTCCGTCGCCGCCGCCCTCTCTCGCTGCCGCCACCCTCTCCCGCCGCCTTCGCCTCCCGCGTCGTCGGAGCCGCCACCCTCCCCTGCCACCGTTTCCCTCGAGTGATGCGGATTTCTATAGCCAGAGGTGGAGAGAAGAAAAATTGAGGTACAAATTTGAAAGCAATAAGAGATTGTACACAAAAAATTGGCTCATTTAGAGCAAAAAAAGGGTGGGCGGAGGGAGGTTGGGGAAGAATCCCGCTTGTAGGCAGGACTTAGTGATGTTTATCCACCTAACTCAGAGCAGATGGAAGCTGCAATCAGCGGCCATCATTTCTGATCGCAAGATGATTTTCGGATGTGAACGTCTCAAAGGTCACGGCCCATAGACAACTTCGTGAGAGCGACACATTATTCTTTAACTCACGAAATTGAAAATTAAATTGCGGTGCAAGCTCTGATGTGGATTGATGTTACGATTTCTTTGCATTCTAGTGTTACCTACTACCAGGTGATGATCGCGTAGAAAGAGAAACTAATCAGAGCATGTTTAACTTCCAACATGCGATTCATCACCTAAATCGAGGATATTTTGAAAATTTAGAAAGTTTTGAACCACTGCTTGCCTAGACAAACATGCAGCATATTTTACTTCGACGGAGGGTGCGAAAACCGTAATACATGTATTTTTTGATAGGCCAAAATAACAAGCTTTTCATGTCATTTGTGTGAAAGGAAAAAATCTCAAACACAAATGGGGCTTCGAGCTTGTGCCCACCGAACCACAAGCAAAAAATTACATGCGCCATAGAAGGATTCGACACTCAAATATTTTGTCCGATGGTATTTAATTTTCAATGCTCATAGAGAGAAAGGTATTCGTAAGCATAGCAGCAATTCAAAAAATATACGACGGTACGTGCTAGGACATATTTAAAATGAGCGTGTAAAAAAACACAATAGACTAGGTTCGGCACAGTTTAGGCTGGCTTCATTCTACAGTTAGTATAAATATCAATTATGTTTAACTAATGAAGTTATTTAATGTGAAGAAGAAACCATCAAATGTGGTGTGGCGACGCGTAACCACCCTCCCAAACGGACGGACGCTGCCATCGAGCGGGACGTTCCAAATATTCGCATCCCAGCGAAAAGCCGCGGGGAAAAAGATCCATGGGCGCTGCGGGGCGGGCGCTGGCCCTGGGCAGGCCAACCAACCAACGAGGCCATCGCCGCCTGCCCCCGCCCACCACTCCTCTGACCCTCTCTCTCTCTCTCTACCAAACGGCACGGCACGCAAGAGAGCCAAGCCAAGCTTCTCTCTCTAGACAGAACAGGCGAGGGACGGCGGGGAAGAAGAGGGAGAGAGAGCGAGCCGCAAAAAGCCGCGGCAGGAGGGAGGCCCTTGTGCTTACGTAAAAACAATTAAAAAAATTATTCGCGTGCGACGAAACCTCGACACGCCGAGGCACAGCGAGCAAGGGAGAGAGAGAGAAGCCCGTGTCCGAATCTCGCGATCCCCAATCCGGAGGCCTCCGATTCGCCGATCCAGGCGCGGCCGGGGGGGGAGGGATCCCGCCGATCGGGGAGCTCGGACTCCACCCACGATCGATTCTCCCCCTTCCTTAGCTCGGCGGCGGCGGCGGGGCACCGAGAGAGGAGGCTGCGGGCCAGCGGCGGTGGGTGGCTCGGGTGGGCCCGCCGACCCGGACTGGATGCTGTCCGTGAGGAGGCGGCAGGAGGATGCGCGCGCTGGCGTAGCCCAGCTCCGGCCCGCGGGCAGGGCCATGGACTACGACGACGACGCCGAGCTCGAGGAGGGGGAGGCCTGCGCCGAGGACACCGCCTTCGTTGACCCCGACGTCGCGCTCTCTTACATTGTGAGTCGGCTCGCCTCCTCGACCATTTTCTCTAGTTCCACCATTCCGGTGCCGCTAGCGGTGTATGTATGGTAGCCCTGCTTCCAAATTAGCAGGCTCTGATTTGCTTAATCAGTCCGAATCATACTATATACAGCGAGAATAAGCATGGCGTCTCGGTCTCTTGTCACGCTTCGTTCGAGTGATGCTGCTGCTGTTTTAGCTCAGGAAACAGTTGGGTACCAGGATCGTTTATAATTTACTCATATTGTTACTTTTGCGATTGAATACCAGAAACCGATGCATTTTTATGGGCCATTTAGAGTTCAACTCGTCACTCAGTTTGATGCCTAGCTGGATGCGGTGCTCGTTTGGTATCACCAGTAACGGCTGTGTCATTCAGTTTTCTATGAGGCATGTATAATTCACCGTCTTTAGAGCAAGACGACAAGCGTCAATGAATGAAAAGTCACCACACCAGCAAGAGCTATTTTAGTTGGAAGATGATATACCTTCTTTTTTTTTTATCTTTGGATAACTCTTGTTTCTGTGCTATGGTATGTATCTGTTCCAGGACGAAAAACTCCAGGATGTACTGGGTCATTTCCAGAAGGACTTTGAAGGAGGTGTATCTGCAGAGAACCTAGGTGAGGAGGCGTTTCTGTGCTTGATTTGAGTTCATTCGAGATAAACATTAAGCAAGATGCGAATCTTTGGCAGGGTCAAAATTTGGTGGATATGGTTCATTTCTGCCTACGTACCAGCGTTCTCCTCCTGCTCCTCAAGCCAGGAGTCCACCTAAGGCAGCAAATATCACCTTAAGGTCTCCTTTCCAGCAGTCCGTCGAGGTGCTTGGAAGCTATATTTGGCTGTGAACATGTACCATTGTATAACAATGTTATCATGAACGTACATTCGTGTGGCATTGATGGTTTGACCATTTGTCATGTAGGGCACATCTCAGAACCCTTCCGCTGTGGCAGCTACATCTCTCTCCCAGAACAATGGTTCTATGGTTCCTCTTTCTGGCGATTCCAATAAAAAGGAAATACATTCAAGTAAAAAGGCTCAAAGAGGCTCCAGCTCTCAGGACTCTTTGTCTGGGCCATCAAAATGTGGTGACCAGAACAGATTTAAAGTCCGGATAAAAGTTGGTTCGGAAAATGGTCTGCCAAGAAATAATGCTGCTATTTACAGTGGTCTGGGCCTTGATATTTCTTCACCTTCATCTGTTGAGGATAGCCCTGATGGTCATGGGAGCCTCTCCCCAGAAGTCAGCAATGAGCCACATGAGTCTCCACGGACTATTCTTCAGGTAGCTACTGCATGGTACTATTTACCATATGTGTACGATTATGTCCTTAGTTCTTACTGGCTTACTATCATAATTTTAAGAGTGAATAACAAGTTTCTCTTCACTTTTATCTATGATCAAATAGATCATGACCTGCTTTTCAATTCCTGGAGGGTTACTGTTGTCTCCGCTGCCGGTTAATGTCCTACAACTGACCAAAAAGTTTAAGCCTTCATCAAAGAAGTGGGAATCTAATGTGGACAGAGAAAATGTAAAAGAAACACACGAAGGCCATGTGGCTAAAAAAAAGAAATATGATGGTAAGAAGAAGAAACGAGCAGACACGAAGAGTTCCAAGAGCAGAAATGATATTAGTGCAGTTATGAAAAAGGAGATCGACATAGAAACAACTGCTGGTCAAAAGATAGTTTCTGAAGCTCTCAACGTACCGTTGCTGTCTGAGTCCAGAACCATGGAGGCGAAAGGTGAAACTCAGTTTGAAGAGGAACCAGCTGGAAACACCATGAGCAAAAGCAAAGATGCTCGATTGAAAGAACATGCCATCAAGAGTGACTCTCTGACAATCAAAGCCGAATCCGTCAAAGCTGAGGCCACAGAGTGCATAGAAAATAGTGTTTTTTGTAGCTCAGAAATGGGCGCACCAAAAGGGGAGCTGAAGCCCAAATCAGAAAAGACAGAAAGAACTTTAGAAGAAAGGAATGGAAGTAATTATAAATCTCTTTCATTGGATAGGAAACAAGAAAGGAAAATAAAACCTGATAGTAAATTGCATGCGTCTGGTAATAACTATGGAGATGGCACTCATATAAATGAAAGATCTGCTGTTTCCCGGAGCACTGGGAAAGTTCCTGGTAAAGAAACTTTGGCGTATGATACAAATGGGGAAAATAAGTCTAAGAGTGAGGTCAAAAGAGAGCAGAGGGAGCAAATGGCCAGTGCTTCAATGTCATCCGATTTCCAAGAGGATGACAGGAACATCCATTCTTCTGTTCAAGAGAGGAAAGATGACATGCAATACAAATCTAGCCACAGTGGAAAGAAGCCCAAAGTTAAATCACATAGAGATGTTAGGGACAAGTTACTTGAACGATCTTGTGGAGGCAAGGAGCAGGATATATTGGACAGTGAAACTGGTTTTGAAGATCCACGACGAAAGGAAAATTCATGGAATCATGAGAGTGGTAAGGATTTTGATATGCCTGGGACGTCGAGGAAAGAGATTCCTTCTAGTGTAAAGTATGACAGAAATACAGCTTTGGAGGAGCATAAGATGCATATACCTCCACCTTCCAGTGTATCAGCTGCAAATGCAGCTCCTGCTCATCCAGCCCCCGTCATAATAGAAGAACAGTGGGTGTGCTGTGATATATGCCAGAAATGGCGTCTCCTACCATATGAAATGAATCCTTCTAATCTTCCTAAGAAGTGGAAATGTAGCATGCAACAGTGGCTGTAAGTTCAATTTATTTATATGGCATGAAAACTCTGTCCTTTTTATCTTCATTATAAACTTACCTTTTATGTTTTGCTCCTTTTCCTAGATTCCTTTGGCGAACTGAATGACTATATAATTAGATTGAAAACTAGTGACGTCTTAGCTATTTAAAGTTGTTTGGTTTCTTTCCTTACAAATAATTTTATGGTGGAGATGCATTTTGATAAAACTTGGATTGAAATTTCAAGATCTTACTGCATGGCCTTTTATGCTGAATTATATTCTCCTTTGAAATAGTTGTCCAACACTCCAACTACACGTATGGGTCATACTTGCTGTTTTGGTTATGAACACGACATCCAGAATGACAACTTTGACCTCTAATTTGTAATTTCTTTTGTAACATTTTTCACTGTACCAGAGAAGTTATAATGTCATGAAAATCTTATTTGAGACAAGTCTACATATGTCGTTTTTATATGTTCAAATTTCAATGTGCTTAGAGACATCTGAAGGTTAAAGAGTTTGGCTACATGTGTCCAGACCAAAACCTCTTTTTGTTTGCTAGCAGAGGTATTTTATTCATACATACTAAGGATATTTAGTATCTGATTTAAGTGGTAGCTATTACAGTTGGTTCCTCCCCTACTGTACAGTCCTAAAAAAACTCTATGCAATTAAACCATGCTCGCACCTTAATCTTTACATTGGGGTAACATTAGTGTCTGAATTAGATAATATAATAAAAATCTCTTTTACAATCTGTAGCTGGGTTATATGATATAATAAAAAGCTCTAATTATGACTTAGTTTTCTGAATGGATAAACACTAATTCTATATTTCTATATGGGTATTGGAGGAGCATATCATACACAACACCATCAAAGTTGTAATTTATATTAATTTGTGCATTATCTTGTAATGTACTCCATGTAGTGATGTAGCAACGGCATGATATTCATTCCTAACTGAAGTTCTAAGACTTGAATCTTTTGCAGGCCTGGGAAAAATAGATGTGATGTTAGTGAAGAAGAGACTACAAATGCACTTAATGCGCTATATGACATCCAAGTCCCTGCGAATGGTATTCCTTCAGCTGGTCATCCTCATGTTGCTTCTGTGGGACTAGCAACATCTACCATTACCAATGTAAATGGGCATGTTGAACAGAATAGAAAAAGGAAAAATGCTCTAAGTGATGGAAATGCATTGGTTGAGGGTTCTCACATAACACATGCTTCAGTTCGTCCAATAAGCAATCAGCATGCTTCTGTCAAAAGTAAAAGTTCTGCTGATAGTAATCAGTATTCTACTGAGAGAGGTTCTATAAGCAAATCGTTTGATCCTTCTTTCGAAAAGAAACGGTCCAAGAGCATGCATCATGAGAGTTACTCCGATGGAGGTTCTTTTCATTTTCTTGCTGATTATTTCATCTTGAGCTAGTATACCATCTTCATGTTTGTTTCAGTATATGTTGTATCTATTTTCCTTTGCTGACTTATTTCCTTAATTATTGCAGGAGACCTCGTGGAAAGGTCTAAGAAGCACACAAAAATAAAAAATAAGATAGAGCTGGATCATGATGAATATAAAGCTCGTAAGAAAATTAGAAAGGAAGAGCGGCATCGCTCTAGCAGAGACAGGGACTCTGGATGTGATTTAGCCAGTGGAAATATTCCTGATGACGACAAAGCTTTGCCTACAACGACCTTAAAGGGTTCAGGTGAAAGGAAAGATGTCTCATCGTCAAAACCAAAAAATGTTTCACGACACAATCCTTTGGAAAAATCCAAGAAAGCCAACGACAATGATGTAGTTATTCCCAACGGCGAGAACAAGGAATATTTTCGTCAATCAGATGCACAAAGTTCAGATCTATCTAGTAAGAAAAAGATAGTGAAGGAATGGGAGGATAGTCAGCACAATTCACTAGCTCATATAAGCAAAGTAACCACAGTAAACAATGAGCTGGTGGAGGATAACTCACTGTTGACTGGCAGAAGAGGTATGCCCGAACTAGAAAACCAATTTTGTGATCACGCTTTGGACATGGCTGAACCTGCTTCTAGTGATGTGGCCTGCTTTCAGCCAGCAGCTGTAACTTCAAGTTCTTCAAAGGCTTCAGACTCGCAAAAAAAGAAGCAAAATTCTCATGCTGCAAAGACTTCATCTGCTGATTCTCGTTCTTCATCACCACAGAGAAAATCTAACATTGAAAGGACTCCTCATAACAGAATTTTAGGAAAGGAAGGATCTGTGAATACAGTAAAACAACTTAATACTGAAACTGGCACAGCCAACAATGTTCAGCATTCTAGTGAACCAGTTTCGGTTGGTTCTTCACGAAGAAAATCTGATAGAGACAACAGACAGGTTCAGTTAAACCAAGGTGATGCCTTGGATGGCATTCACTTGGAAATGGGTTCAGATGATGATCTGCAGCATGAATTTGGGAGAGCGAAGGGTTCCCGAATATTTAGAGGTTATAACCATTCACATTCTGATGATAAAAGTAACTATCATACTGATGTCTCTTCAATGCAATCTGGAAAGCATATTGTTGAGCCAAAGACATCAGCCTTGGATGATAAAGGTGACTCAGCAATGATCGACAATAAGAAAAATGTGCCTTCCTTTCAAGACAGAATTGGATCAACTCATTACCCTCCAGATAATACCCAGCAAGATTTGCCAGGTGGAAAAGATAAATCACATCTCAAGAGTAACAAGCAAAACTTGCAAAAGTCTAAAGCTCAGATGGCCCGCTCACCTCCAAGAGAAAGCAAACAGGAATACCATTCCACTCCATTGAAACCTAACATGTCAAAATTGACACCGCAGTTAAGGCAGTACGGTGTTGAAAATGGAGGACATCATGGCACTGCTAAACAGGCTACTCCAAATGCTGCTGACACTTCTAGTCCAGTTAAGAAGGATGGTACTTCAGCTGCGTATGCTCTCAAAGAAGCCAGAGATTTAAAGCACAAGGCTAATCGTTTAAAGGTTGTTCTCCTTGGTCTCTCTTTATGATGTCCTGCCATGCCTGTATGACTAGTCCTTTAATATTTTTTATATTACATTTTTTGGGATAAAGTTCTCACTAACATTCTCTTCAGGAAGAAGGAAAAGAACTTGAAAGTACAAGACTCTACTTTGAGGCTGCTTTAAAATTTTTGCATGTTGCATCACTATTGGAACGTCCTAGTTTTGATGGTTTGAAACAGGGAGATGCAGCCCAGAGCATGTATTCTGATACTGCAAAACTTTGCAAGTAAGCTGCAGCAAATGACATTCTATACTTGAACCTATATGCATGTTTATTTCATTAAAACTATGCACATTCTTTGTGGTCTCATGTAAATGCAAATGCTTGTTTCTCAATTAGCAGTATGACTGGTTTATGACATTAGTCACAATGAGCTTAGATCTTCCTTTGAGCTGTTATCCTCTGTAAGAGTAAGCTTTTGTTTCCTTCATGGATGATGAAACCATTGAAAACCGCTCGGTTTTTGCGGTAACCAGGGAAACAGGTCTAGTTTGGTCTGGTTTCACAGGTAGGCCTGTTTTCAGTTCAAAAAAAAATTCGGAAATTTGAAAAAAAAAATCAAAACTGGTCAAACCGGTCAGTAGGCCTAAGAAACCATTCCGTTTTAAATTTTGAAAATACAAACCGGTGAAATTGGTCGGTAAACCTGAAAACTGAGTGGTTTCACCCAAATTTTGGCAAAATTTCATCAAAATTTTGATTTTTGAATTTGTAGCTGTTTTTGACCAGTGCTCATGGTTTTCGGTCAATCTGCTCTGGGCCCGTTTCACCGCATCAAACTATATCGGAAACCCTGGTTTCCTGTGCAAGTAATGTGCATAAAGAATCAAGATATTCTTTGAATAAATTATTGTGTGCATTTCTTTCATGGTTGTAAATTAGATTGTGTGCTTCTGCATAAATTAATCTGTATGGGTGGTACCGCTTCGTTAGGCATGTGGTATTCAAAGTAACTTTGATTTTGGTGATAGTGTCACTATACATCAAAGTTAGGCGTGGCTAAAATAAATGAGATCTTGCCTGATGTTCATCAGTTGGACTAAGTCAAATCTCTACAATATCCATTTGCCCCCATCCCCCAAATAAAATATTATTTGATAATTTTTTATATTATTATGATCTATATTTTGGATTTTTGTATTAATGCTCAAATTTGATCACACTAGTAATTGTTCTTTTTATTTTTCCAGCTTTGTCGGTCATGCATATGAAAAGTGCAAGAAGATGGCTGCTGCTGCTTTAGCATACAAGTGCGTTGAAGTAGCTTATCTCAAGGCTGCATACTACAAATCCCCGACTGCAATCAAGGATAGACAAGTGTTACAGGCTGCTGTACAGACAGCACCAGGTAATTAAATGATAAAACTGTTATTCATATATTACTAATTTTAGTTTCTTTGTATAGTTTTTAATAGTTTATTTTTGTTAAAATAGTTGACAAAGGTTAAATATTATTCATAAACTTCAAGGATTTTCTGGAATGGCACTTCGAATTCATTTAGTCGTACCTGATACCAAAATCTAATCAAGCAAGGATGATGTAATTATGAAACCCTGGATAATGGATGAACTACTATGGCCGCACAGAGACAGGATTTCTGTTTGTAATTAATTAGCTATCGTGCATCTAAACTGGAATGCTGATGAGCATTGCTCCTGCGTACATTACTTCTGGATACATAAGCTTGAGCTGGCATGGTATCTTCAAAGAACAGAACTTCAAAAAATATTGAAATAGAATATATGTCAACTTATTCTCTATGTGATTCTTCAATAGAAGCTCTTTATTTTGTAACGTTGTGCAGTTATTCATTGTTATGATCAAGATATATGAAGTAACTTCTGATGAAGTGATAAATACAGCTGAAGTTATCTGGGCATCTGTACTTTGGTGTCACAGTCAATATTACGGATGCTGCTGATGTTTATGTAGTTTAATCTCTTCTAGGCATTGTCATATCATTGTTCTTCTGCATTATTTTTGTAGAATTTTATATGATTTTTCTGTGTTTTCACCGTACCCTCGACCTTGACTATTGTAGGTGAATCACCATCATCTTCTGCCTCGGACATTGATAATTTAAATACCAGTGGATTATCCAAAGGCACTTCTAGCAAGGATGCCAATTCACCACAAGTGGCCGGGAATCATTTATTAGTTGCCGTTCGTAACCAACCACAGTTGACGCGATTACTAGCCTATGTGAGTTCAAAAGGAGTTTTCATTGATCATGTGCTTTATTTAGTATGAGTCATCTTGATTCAATGTTACTTTGTTCTTGTAGACAAATGATGTCAATTCTGCCTTTGATGCAACTCGAAAGTCGCAGATTGCAATCGCTTCTGCTGCTATCAATGATGAAAATGGAAAAGATGGTCTTTCTTCAGTGAGAACTGTTATGGATTTTAACTTTCAGAGTGTGAATGATCTACTAAGACTTGTACGAGTTTCTATGGAGTCTATCAGCTGCTGACATGTTATGATTCCAAGATTGCCAACCATTGAATTGATCCTGTTGGAAATGCAATCCAATTTCTAAACTCATTTTGTCCTTGAAAAGTACGATGAGGCCGAGGTGCAACAATTAAAGATGCATAGGTCATCTTGTTGGGGCACTATGGTCAATTTGTACAGAAACTGCCCTTTTCTTCTTCCTTTATTACTTTGGTGGCCTTTAGTTAAGCTCAGAAACTGCTCTTAGTGAGGGATGGAGCTAAGATGAATATCACACTGCTCGATTATTGTAGTAGAGGGATAACTCCACACTGCCCTATGCATTTTCTCTGGAAAAGGGCCCGTTCCTAAGCATTCTCTTCCTAAATGCTGTAAATTATGTGATCCCCGTCGAGGCTGGCTTATGGTGGTAGAATTAGTGTCATTGTTACATTTGAGCGGTACAAGATGATGTGTCGCCAAATTTTTTTTTATGGTAACTCTCTGTTGCTCACATGAAATTTAGTGCCCTTCTTAAGTGCTACTCCTTAATGTCTATGCCTTAATTTTTGAGCAGGCAGAGGGCAGGAAGAAATCAGCTAGGGTTTTTCTTTGACCGTGCCATGACTTCTGGATAAAATTTGTGCAGGTACCTTTTACTTATTTAGTTCGTTTTTATATTGTGTTAATGTTTGATTCTGCCTAAGTGTAGCACCAAATAAAATTGAGTTTTATAGCACTGTGTGGGTCATTTGCTTTTTTGACAAATTTGAAATATGATGAGCATTCACCAATGCTAACTCATGATGACATATTGCCATATAAAGTTTTATGTGCAACATTGAATTATATCATTTGTGCATGTTCCCTGTTTCTGAGATCAAAATAGAGCATTGTATTTTTTCTTAATTAGAAAATGATTGATATAACCTGCTTCCTTGGAACCTTCCTTCGATGCACGCATGCACAATCATTTCCCTATTCTAATGAGTGGTACCTACAACTTGATATATTGTTTTTTTGTGTTCTGTTAACTTCATTTTTTATTATTTCTCTGTGTTTTTTTAGGTGCTTGGTTGCCTTTTCTCAAGTTTATAGCATAATCATAAAACACTTGCTTACATCATTGTGTAATCCTTGTATCCAAGCGGTCTCAAACTTGATTGTATCTATTACTTGGAAAGATTTGTGGTCCTGTGGGAATTGAACACAAGAGATTAATATTATCTTGCCCAGAATAGACGTGCCGTTTTGTTTCTCCAAAATATCTTGTTCCACGTGCTGCCTCTATTCATTGCTCAGTGGAAGTTGTATTTTGGAAGTCATTCTCTTCCTTCTTGTCGTGAATTGAATGTTAACCGACATCTATTTGATTGGAGGGGCTATATGATGTTAAAATTATTGTGGGCCAAAATTGCGATAGTCCTCATGAATTCATGTGGCATTGATGCATTGATGGTTGTCTCATTTTTTTCAGGTTTCAAATAAGAAGTCACTTGGACCATCATCAGCCTTGTCTGGATGTTGTACAAAGAGTTCAATGTACAATAGGCTAACCCTTTCCGTGTTCATGAGTACCACCAGGCAACATCGCATGTACATGTACATAAAAACTGTAGGTAGAATCATATGTTTCTACATGCTTGTGTATGACAGCCATTGATTTTTTTGGAAAAGAGCACAACTTGCTCGGCTTTTTAGAAAGCCAAATAACAGAAGGTCAAGCTGGGGTTACCAGCGAACAAGTATCAGAACAACCAACCAACACTACCGTAGCACATCACAGCACAGCTACCCCCAAACTCACACCAGCAGCCTACAGAAAGTAAACATCGGAAGTGTTCTCAACTACAGGACGATTTCTCAGAAACTCCATCATCTTCTGGCACAGAGCTTCCAAAGTCGCCCTGGTCTCCGGCTTCATGAGAGGCTTCCAGTTTTGAAACAGCGAAATAGCAGCAAAGATAGCATCAGTTGCGCTGGGGAACCTCTTTTCAATAGCCATCTTGTTACGAATGTTCCATATCGCCCAAGTGACACCTGCAAGGAAGATCATACACACTGATTTCGGTGCCTGAAGATAACCCAGTTCTCCCAGAGATCCTTAACAGATACAGGAGCTCTCTCCCAGCGGAGAGCATCTCTGATCACGCACCACACAAAACAAACCAAGGAGCATTTGAAGAAAATGTGGTCTACTGATTCTAAATGTCCACAAAGCAGACATCTGTCACTACCTTTCCACCCTCGCCCTTTTAAACACACCTCACTTGGGAGTTTCTTCTGCACTAATTGGCACACAAAGATCTTAATCTTAAGAGGGATGTTGGCTTTCCAAATAAGATTCAAGGACATTCTGATCACCCCAGGGTGAGAGAAAACGGTACAAGGAGCGGGTAGTGAATTTACGGCCTTTGTCTTACTCCCAACAAACTACATCTTTCTCGTTATCCAAACGCAGATTATCGAGAGTGCTAAGCAGCATATCCCATTCCCTCCTCTCGCTGTCACTGAAGTTCCTCCGAAACCTCAAGTGCCAAACCCCATTCACCCAGCATTTCTTTACTTTAATCATGGGTTTGGGGTCACCGCAAATCCGAAACAGATGAGGAAACATAATACGTAGCGGAGTTGGAACCACCCAGACATCTTCCCGGCCATTATGAACCTGCCAGGATGCCCCCCAATCGAAAAGGTGCTTAACGTTTTGATCCCCCCCCCCCCCCCTCCCCCGGCGGGCAAAACTGGGAAACACTGTTAGCACCGCCTCAATCTAACACCCCATTAGGCATATACTTCGCTTTTAACAATCTACACCAGATCTCTTCCTCTCCAGAAAGGATTTTCCAAACCCACTTAGCAACCAAACAGTCATTCATCTTTCTAGCGTCTAAAATACCAAGGCCTCCAAAATCTTTCGGGGTAGTACAAGTCTGCCAATTTACCATGCGGTACTTTCTTTTGACCCCGGCCCCCTGCCATGACAGCCATTGATTCTGCCAATCTTTTCCTCTTCAAATTTTTTTTATATTTAGCTGTTTAAGATAGTGCAGAGTTTCAAGAATGCCTTGCAGAATGCAACTTGTAGCACAACTTGAGTTTCAGTTCGTTCAGCAAAGATGTTAATTGAACGCCTTACAACTTTGCCGCTGTTGCCACTCTCAGGATGAGCGCCTTACAGCAGAGATGTTGTAGCGCCATATATGATACTTTTTTTTTTAACAATGTATTCGGTAAATATTCGCCATGCTTACTAATGCTGTTTGCCGGGAAGATCGACGTCCAGGCAATGAGGCTCCGGCGGACAGTCTAGAGCTGAAGGCCTTCCCGGACAACTCGAAGCTGCCTCGCTTTGCACCATGCCAAACATCTTTGGCGGCCGCGCGGTGGCGATTAGCGAAGGGGGAACACCTTGGCGGCCGAGCCGAGGAGCGCTGACGGAGAGTCCCGGGAGGCGGATGCGACCGCCGTGGAGAACGCGGTGGGGGAGACGGGGAGGCCGGCAAGGAGCCGCTCGCGGAGGGCCGCGGCCAACGGGTGGCGCGCGGCGAGGGTGGAGAGCGTGTTTGAGCTGCCCGTCGGGCGTGCGGAGCACGGCAGCCGCCGCAGTGGCATCTAGAGACAAGTCGCCACATACCCCCAAGTGCTCCAACTCAACGAGGGGAAGACCTAGCCTAAATAAATGGGCGGCCGCTCCCTCGCTCCTCCCTGAGCTCCCTCCTCCCGCCCGCCGCGCTCCTGCAATCTCTCTGCGCTTCGTCCATGGCGTGTGGGATTATGCACCCTGCAGGGGCCGCCGCCACCACCACCTCCCCGTGGTCGCGCCTTCTCTTCCCGGTTCCTCTTCCTCCTCGGAGCTCCACCACCAAGGTAATCTTTTTAGTTGCCTGTTGGTGGAACGCGCAACTCCTCCAACACGTTGCGGGCGATGAGAGATTTGGGTGATTTCCATTCAATTCTTCAACTACGTGTAAATGGTGCGAGCTTGCGATTGAATAGTGCGATTAGTTATTAAACTTTCTGAAAACTGTTATAACTGGAATGAATTCCTGGATACCCGTTGAACAAAATGAAGATTCATTCGACGACATTTAGTAATGCAATGCCCAAATTTGCAGGTAGATCAGCTGAAACTTGGAACACTTACAATTACTAGAAGGAATGTTATTCGTCGCATCTTGTACTCCAGTTCCTGTCTGTCACTTCACTTGAAAATTAGCAATGCTATAAATGATGTCCTGACTCCTGATCCTGAAGAATCCTTTTCGTACCTATGTTGAATTTCTGCCTAAGAAGTTCATAGCACGTTATCAGCGTCTCCTAAATAGAATACTGAATCATGTCAGTACTAACTTCAATAGTTGCAGTTTTTTTTTTCTTTTCTTCTGAGTATGTCTGAATTCTCAACATCTGCTGGTCTTATGCTTACAGGAACTTTCTCATCAAGTTCCACTGATAAATCGACTTTGGCAGAAGATGCGTTTGAGTGGTACTAGTAACAAACTAACAATTGCACTTTATTTATCAGCCATCACAATTTACAAGAAAATCAGTGGCAGGACTGCTGTTCTGATTCCACCTCAAGTTTACATGATTTGTCTGACGATGTGTCGAAACAAACCTGTACTATTTGCAGCTCCGCGATCGCACGGGTGCAGGGACCTAGCTTGCTGCACAAGTTCAGCTTCATCTACAGAACTCGCTGCACCGAGCAGACCTGAAGATGTCTCCAGCGCTCGAAGTGAGCAGTCCGTGAGGCGTCTCATGGACTCTGTTCAGGCGCGATAATCGTTCTCTCTGGATACTGGACCGGCCCTGATGTGGATGATGGCTGTGGTAGTGTCGAGGCCGTTCTCCAAAGAATTGTGTGATGGTGCGCTTGTAGTATCCTGCAACGAGCTAGTAACCTCGCTCGTTTTTCTTTGATTCGGTTTGCGGTTGCCGTTGCCGTTGCCGTTGCCGTTGCCGTTGTTGAACGCTGATTATTAACTGAGTCATGCATGTTCCCGTTGGCAGAGTCTGGATTGTTGCGGTAAGATTACTCAAGTGGACTAGCCAGATTGGAACGAATCTATTCCACCGCAGTTGTTTTTGATCTTTTATTAGTAGATCGGCAGGAGAGAAAGCTAGAGCAGCAAAAGATCTACTCTTTGGCTCTTTCTTTCTTTCTTTCTTTCCTTGCAGGATGCAGCACGCCACATTTGACGGTCTGATGAAGCGTCAGAGGGACGGCTGCCGCTGACCAGGGCTAGTAGGGAGTGGGCTCGTTAGGAAAACGGTTAAAAAAATCCGCAAATATACAAAACTTTCGTCCTAAAATAAAAATAATAATAATGAATCATTTCATAATAAAATAAATAAATTTTTTAAATTTTTTTAATAAAAAAATAGTCAGAAGTTTGAAAATTAAAAAAATACTTATTTTTGGACGGAGGGAATACTAAACATAGAATAGGTGTCAGGGAACAGCTTTCGACGGCAAAAGATCGAATTGTGAACCACAGAGAGAGAAAGAGGGAATCCAAACCAGACGACATAGATATGGTCTCCTGTAAGGCGAAGTAACCCGAACCGCATCATCCGAGAGAATAGCGCGAGCTTTAAGCGGACTACACATGATCGCATCCCAAGAACATTGATCTTGATCACCCAAGTTGCTGTTTGCCAGGCATCAGATGCTTTCCATAATCTAATCCAGTCCTACCAGCCAAACCTGTGAACTGCGTTGTTCCAATAATTAAGGGACTGATATAGGTAACTAGGTATTGCCTGTATGGATGGCTGAGATCTGCCCGGTGGTGCAGTTTGAGCTGTCACCTACTTGAGGCCCTCCTCAAACACCTCCTCCTATAAATACAGGCTGCATAGTGCACCTCCCTCCCAGTCCCAGGACCAGCTCGAGCAAGGGAAGCCGCTACAGTACCTCTGTAAAGATCGCAGAAGAGAGACTCAGGAAGCGAGCCATGGCTTACAGGGTGTTGGAGGTGACCATACAGTCGGCCAAGGACCTCAAGAGCGTGAACCTGTTCTCCCGCATGGAGGTGTACGCCGTGGTGACCGTCTCCGGGGACCCGCTGTCGCGGCAGTGCACGCCGCCGGATCCCTACGGCGGCCGGCACCCGTGCTGGAACTCCACGTTCCGGTTCAACGTCCCGCCCGCCGCCGCGGGCGCCAGCGGCTGCCTCCACGTGCTCCTCCGCACCGAGCGCGCCCTCGGCGACCGCGACGTCGGCGAGGTCATCGTCCCGCTCGCAGACATCCTCGCCGGCACCACCGCCGCCGACCCGGGCCCGCGCCCGCAGCAGTGCGCGTCGTACCAGGTCCGCAAGGTGCACCGCTGCGAGCCGCGCGGCAGGCTCAACGTGTCGTTCCGGCTGGGCCCCGTGGTCGCGCCACAGCACGCGGCGAGGAACGACGAGAACGGGCACGTCGTGGCGTACCCCGTGGCGCAGCCGTTCTATCCTTATGCCTACCAGCCGCCGACGCTGTCGCTGCCGCCGCCTCCGACGCAAGCTGCCGGCGGCCATGTCGACGCCGTGCATCCACCACCTGCGCAGTCCGCGGGGCCGGTCAACACGTACAACAACAACCACCCTGCCTATTCACCAGCTGCTCCCGGGTACGCGGCGGCGCCGCCGTCGACTACGGGATCAAATAAGAGCGACGGCAAGGCGGACTTCGGGGTGGGCCTCGGCGCCGGGCTGGTGAGCGGCGCCATCGGCGGGATGCTGGCCAGCGACATGATGGCCGAAGCGGCGGCGTACAGTTACGGGTACCGCGCCGGGTTAGCCGACGGCGGAGCGACCGTGTACAAGAACTCTCACGTGCCGACCAAGGTCCAGGGCAGAGTGAATTCGAACCGCACGATGGTGTAGTTCGCCATCGCATGCTGCATGGTTACTGCACGTATGGGTCATTATGCGACGGGAATGCACCGTGTTCGTGTGGAGTATAACAACCAGTAGAAGGAACAATATTAATGTACAAGAGAAGCGTCAATGTATTGCACGATCGAGTCTGTTCTGATCTAATAGCAAGCACGTAATTACATTTCCGAGTCATAACTGGATTCTAACCAACCGCCTTAATTAAAAAAAGTGAATATATATATCCTATTCCGACATGGTTAGGAACTCGATCTCTTATAAAAACTTAGCGCGATCTATCACCATATATAGAGGCCTTGATCGATTGATCTATCAGCGGCATACGGTTGATGACGATGGCGTCTTCTTCATCGACCGCCGATGACTCGCTCGTCCACGTCGCGTTCAACAGCAAGGGCACGCACTTCGTCGCGGCGACGGCCACCGGCATCCGCGTGTTCTCCTGCAGCCCGCTGACGCACCTGTTCAGCAAGAGCGGCTTCCTCCGCCCTACCGACGGCGGCGGCGGCGCCGAGGTGATCATCTCCGCCGACGTGCCCCTCTCCGGCTCGACCGTGGCCGTCGTGCTCAGAACCAACTCCACCGACCGAAGCGACGACACGATACGTTACTGGAGCGAGATGCACGGCCGGATGATGAGCGAGGAACTGAGCCCCACGTGCCGCGGCGCCGCGCGCGCCGTCCGGCACGCCGCGGACCGCGTCCTCGTGGCGTGCGACGGCCGGGTGTCGCTCCACGAGACCACGCGGTGCCGCACGCGGCGGACCTGCGAGTTCGAGACGGGGCCGAACC
>BCLF01000001.1:524795-535380 GCA_001602275.1 Zoysia japonica | reverse complement strand
GTTCGTGCTCGCGTGCCCGCTGCCGGCGCAGGGCCACGTGCAGGTCCGGCGAGCCAGGGGCCGCCGCGTCGACATCCCCGCGCACAACTCGAGCCTCGCGTGCGTCGCGCTGTCGCGCGACGGCCGGCTGCTCGCCACCGCCGGCGCCAAGGGCACGCTTCTGCGCATCTTTAGCACCATTGACGGGAAGAAGCTCCAGGAGGTACGTACATGTTCCTATGACTCCTCACTGCTGCATTTGCAATCTGCTATGCTTAAACAAGCTTCTATTCTGTTTACGATTCTACTGATAGGAACCTATCTTTTGCAGCTGAGAAGGGGCTATGACAGAGCAGACATCCAATGCTTGGCGTTCTCCCCCGATTCCAAGTGGCTGGCGGCCTCCAGCGACAAGGGAACAATCCACGTCTTCAAGGTCAATGTGGGCACCTCATCATCCTCGTTACCGGAGGACGAAGACGACTGTGACGTTCCCGAGGCAGCGTCTGCACCAAAGCCCAAACAGGGCTGGTCTTTATCTTACTTAACAGGTGATACTTCTTCTTTGCCGAGCACATGGCTATTTTAGCCCGAAGATTGTTTATACGCATTCTTTTTAATCTCTGAAGAACATGAACTGACGACTGAAACACCGATTTAGGTTTCGTCCCTGTCCCGGGGTACTTCACGCAAGACTACTCGTTGGCGAAGTTCCGGCTGCGTGAAGGAGTCAAGTTCATGGTGGCATTCAGCCATGAACCGCATGTCGTCCTCATCGTCGGCATGGATGGAAGGTGAATCAGAATGCTCAAATCGACTTGTATTTCTGATGCTATGCCTGCTTACGAGACTCCTGACTTCCATGAATCTGTGAATGCAGCTTCTACCGCTGCCAGTTTGATCCCGTGAACGGAGGCGACATGGAGCAGTTGGAGTATAGCGAGCTTATGAAGATGAAATGATTATTAGAATGAGCAGCAAATGTTACTGAAAGTATTTAGTGTTATCGCCATTCGGATGCCATCTTCTGTCACACTGAATTCGTTTTTGTTATTCTGACTAGTGATTTCGGTACTTACAGGGCTCCTCTGTAATACTGGAATTATTTCCGTTTTCTGTATTTTTTTTTCCATCCCAAAAGCTTCAAAGTATAAATGTTACTGAAAGTATTTAGTGTTATCGCCATTCGGGTGCCATCTTCTGTCACACTGAATTCGTTTTTGTTATTCTGACTAGTGATTTCGGTACTTATAGGGCTCCTCTGTAATACGGGAATTATTTCCGTTTTTTGTATTTTATTTTCATCCAAAAGGCTTCAAAGTGAGCTTATGAAGATGAAATGATTATTAGAATGAGCAGCAAATGTTACTGAAAGTATTTAGTGTTATCGCCATTCGGATGCCATCTTCTGTCTAGTGATTTCGGTACTTATAGGGCTCCTCTGTAATACGGGAATTATTTCCCTTTTTTGTATTTTTTTTTCATCCAAAAGGCTTCAAAGTATAAATTTTGCAGTTTAGATAGCCTTATTTGATTGAATTAGTCGCCAGATTCAGACAGTACAGTAATCTGCAAGCAAATGTGTTTTTGCAAACGACGATAAGCTTAATTTACCAACTCCTGCAATTCCATTGAACGGACCACGTAGACCCGTCGTGAGGTCGGACCACATCAACCGTTAGATCACAATCAACGGTCAGCGATGAAAAGGACTTCCGTCAAATTAGAACCAAGAACGAGGGAGCTGTGAACCAAAAACCCTAGCCACCGTTCCCCCAACCCCACCGCCGCCCCCGAGCTCCGCGCCTCCGCCGCCGCAGTCGTTGCCATGAGGCCGCTCGACGAGAAGGAGACCACGATGGTCTTCGAGAAGCTCTTCAAGTTCACGGGGCCCAACCTGAAGCACCTCCTTGAGCGGCCCGCCGTGGAGGGGCCGGACGCGGAGCCCGGCCGCTACTGCCTCCGCCTCCACAAGAACCGCGTCTACTACGCCTCCGAGGCGCTCATCCGCCGCGCCACCGCCGTCGCCCGCCCGCGCCTCGCGGGCGTGGGGACCCCCATCGGCAAGTTCACCCACAGCGGCTCCTTCCACCTCACCGTCCACGCGCTCGACCTCCTAGCGGCGCACGCGCGCCGCCGCGTCTGGCTCAAGCCGGACACCGAGCGCTCCTTCCTCTTCGGAAACTCCGTGCCCAAGTCGTCCCTCGCGCGCATCACCGAGAACACCAAGGCCGGCGACGGCGTCGTCGTCATGTCAATGTCTGATCTGCCGCTCGGGTTTGGCATCGCGGCCAGGTCGGCGCAGGACTGCCGGAAGGCCGACACTAACGCTGTCGTCGTGCTGCACCAGGCAGACGCCGGTGAATACCTCCGCAAGGAGGAGGAGATTATGTGAGGTGAGCTGTCGAAAATTACGCCTCATAGCTGTGTTCCCCACTTCGCGTATGTATCTTGATGTATCTGCTGGTTAATTAGTTATGAGATTATGTGGCTGAAGATGCCCATTTTGTTGTGAAATGTTGGTTGGTGCCTCCTCACTTCCTAAATGTACCAAAATGTCCATCAGATTATTTGCTGAATAATATGAAATTAATCACCCAAAGGACTTCATGTAAATGGTCTTTGGTGCTTGACGGTACTCTGTACATATAGGTGAAGAAATTTGGCTTAGACATAATATAGTTGTCTAAATTAAAAGAAGGGATATCGTAGATCCTTGTACTTTATTCTGAATCAAAATAATTATGTCTCGATTCAGGCATATATCAGTGTATTGTCTGGTTAGAGTTCTAGTATGTAATAAATTATATGATGTTGACTTTCGTATCTGCAATGCTGATAGTTTTGTTAGAGTGATGGGGTTGGGGCTAGATTGCACATCCTTATCATCATTTGAAATGATCCACAAGTATTTCGTCAATTAACAATCCTCTATCTATGTGTAGAGTGAGTTGCATAGATAGGGGTTTGCCTGCTTGAAGAAACATGTCATGTCCTTTATGCCAAAAATACTCATGCGATCTTATTGTTGCAGTCTATCAATGGGTATTCCCATATTTACTATGCAGTTATATTTGTTATTGATATGTGTTAAGTTGCCTTCACCGTCAACCCCAACATATAAGGTTTAATCATCATCATTCTTGAATTGTTAACATGGCAGAATGGCAGACTGCCTTGACTTCTGGATGGTGCCAGGATGCTATTCTTTCATGTTGCAATGGGAATCTCTTTTCCGTTATATACTTTTGATATGCTTAGTGGCATGGTGGATGAATTACTAGACTACAATGTTCGAATGCATGTTTCTTGATCTACCATGTTGTTTTAGCCTTAACATTTCTTGGCTGGTTGGCCATCATGAGCTGCTACGATTATTGCTTGTTGGGCTGCTTAACTTAGAATGTCTGCCTAGAGTAGTCTTGTACTCCCTCCGTTTTTATTTTACTGTCGTTGTAGTTCAAATGAGAATGTGTCTTTGTTGTTGTCGTCCCAACTCAATCCTGAACATACGTTCCATTTTTACCCCTGCGTCTGACCTGCCGCCGACGAACAACCATCACCAGCGGCCGTCACGGCGCTCTCGGAGCCCCTCCTCTTCCTGCGCCGCCTTCGCCCACGCGTCCCCTTCCTTCGCCTCGCCACCTCGGCCCGACTGGGCGTAGAGCCCTGATGATGCTGACACAACCTCCGCTTGGATGTGTAGCCGCCTCTAGCGCGTCCCTTGGGCACTCCGGCCGTCTTCCAGTCCCAACGCCCCAAGCTCCCAGAGTCCACATTCGTCCGGCCATGGCAAGCTGCTGTCGCCGCGCATTCACCGTGGAAAGCAGCACTGGCGCCAATACCTCTGTCACTGTCACCATTCTTGAGGGGATCGACGATTTGACTGATTCGGATCAGGGATTGCGCTCGGGAGGGAGCCGCAGAGCCAGCGATGCGTTGGAAAAGTGGGGAGTCCGCAGCGTGCCCGGGAAGCAAGGCGGAGGCAGCGTTGTGGTGGAGAGGTGGGCCTGACAGCGCGCAGGGGAGGCGAGGCAGAGGCACAGCGACCGTGCGGGGCGCGGTGTGCAAACGAAGCTGAGGACAGAGAGGTCAACTCGCCTTTTCCTTAATCGCATCAAACTGGTCGGAAGCGACAACAAAATAAAAACGGAGGGAGTACATGCTTGCAGCAAACATTCTGCCAGTCTTTTGTTAACTATAATCTGTAGCTGCCGATTATGTAGTCAGCAGCAGCTTCATTACTAAGACATCTGGTTTGCACCTTGTGATTCTGATTTTTCACTTTTTTTTGCCTGCAGGTGAAAGACATGGTTATTGTGTTTACGACGGTTAGTTCATCATCCATTTTGTGCTTGCAATTTACCTTGGTGCAAAGAAATGTGGAAACAAACAGTTAAGGGGTGGTTTATCATGTAATCCTGGTATAGAATATTGCCCTCGGGTGGCCGGCCCTGAGGCTATTAATTTTGTCACTGTAACCCTGGAGTTCCCCGTGTGGTTAGCTTCAGATTATCGATTATATGCGATTGTCCGTGGTATTGATGAATTACTATACGACCCGTTTGCTTCATGTGCAGTTGTTCCCGTGATATCTTATTTGTTGGAAAGCTTTGTCTGACCAAATCGATCGGGAATTCATATTTGAACCTTCTTTTTTTTTCAAATGTGCGCATTTGGTCTGATGAATCATAATACGAGCTGTTTGCTAATCGTTGGTAAATTCATATTTGTAACTTGTGAGTTTTCAAACGTGTGATTTTGCTCTTGAATTATAATACGAACTGTTTGCTTAAAAATGGAAAAACTTGTGTATACAACTTATACTGTGCTGCCCTGTGAACCGGATACCCAGTCACGAGTTGTTAGCTTGAAAGCATAAACATTCCATGCTGTGCCTCTGAATAATCCGAGGCATTGTGCTTTGTACGGCGAGAAATACGCGAAGTATGGGTAGGTTTATCCGAATTTTGAGCAAAAAAAAAATTGAATCACTGCAAAATATAGAATGCTGCGCATCCGGGGAATCGAACCCCGGTCAGTACCGTGGGAGGGTACTATGATACCACTACACCAGATGCGCTTTGCGTTGAGGCGGACTTAAACATTTTATATATTAGTTACACGTTTGATGATTTCAGTGTCTGAAAAAAAATATTTAGGCCTCCCAAAAAAAAAATTGCATCAATAACCAGTCCTCTGGAGCATAATGACATCATTGCGCAATGCAATGCACCATAAGCCCAAACCATTCGTACTACTATTGCCGACGAATCACCCCCCGATCGATGGTGGACCTCGTCCTCGCCACTTGCCAGCTTGAGCTGTTGAGACCGACAGCAGAAACATCCATGGGCCGGTGCGCCGATTCCGCCGCTGCCGCCACACCCGTCCCGACGCCGTAACGGACATTACCAGCCGGAGGATCGAGAGGCCGTACATTCCGGCAAGCCGCGGCAAGTTGCGTCGGCGACAGCGCCGGGTGGCAGCAGGTCCACGTGACGCCCTCGTGCGACAGCGATCGCCGGCTCCCTGTCCCCCGCGGCTTCAGATTCCACGGCCCCCGTCAAACCGGCGGTGGCAATAGCATCGTGTAATTTTCCCCTCCCGGCTGCCGACGCCATGCTGTCCTCCTCGCCACCGCAAGCCATGGCCGCCTCGCCTGCTGCTTTAGGATGAAGATGGATTCTCCTCATCTTGCAGTATTCCGTGCGTGATACCCTTGCCGTTTCTGTGAACGATGCACCATATAGACTTCCCTCGAAAAGCGTGATGCACTATATGGACTTATGGAGGCCGTTATCGGACCCTACCGTCGGCAAGGAATCATCTTTTTAACAAAATTTCTCCAAATATGTACTGCCCGGCCTGTTCGTACTGCGTCTGTTTTGACAAATCAACAGATGCAACCGATCGGTCAATGGATTCAACCAGGAGGGACGGACTCTGATGAACTTCTGAAGAAATGCTCTGTTCTTTCATTGCTGGATCATGGAAACTCGCTGGCTCGCCAGAGAAAAAGGTGCCTCGCTTTTCTCCATTCCATCCCTTAAAATCGTCGGATCATTCTGCAGCGGCCTGAAAAGTTGTTTCTAGCCGCGCGCTGCTAAAGTAGGAAAACCTGCTCCATGCAGCGAATCTCTGCAGAATGAGAAATGTTGCTGTCAGGTTTACTGTATTTTTTTTTTCTCATACTATGATTCAGTTGTGATTTTGCAGGAGTATTTCGTCGATGATGCATGCAAAGGCGGGAGCTGTTTTCAAATTCAGTCCACTTGTTGTTAAGCGTTCGAGAAATAGCAATTTCTAAGCTCTGCATGGCTTGCCGTCGCATCTACTACTACCTGAGGTACCATTGGTGACCACTGGGTGTTTCTCGGCCGCCGCGGCTATAAATAAGTGGCGCACCATCAGGCAAAGTCATCAACAGCAGCAGAAGAAGAGTCAAATAGAACTCCATAGGCCAAAGACGTCCAGATCGAGGCATCGTCGTCATGTCGGGGTCCGGAGCCGGCGTGTGGGTGTTCCGTAACGGCGTGATGCAGCTGGAGCAGCCGGCGGCGGCGAGCCGGAAGGCGCTGGTGTACACGCCGACGAACGAGGTGGTGCGGTCCGTGGAGGCGCTGGAGCGGCGGCTGGGGTCGCTGGGGTGGGAGCGCTACTACGAGAACCGCTCCATCGTGCAGCTCCACAAGCGGGACGGCGGCGCCGACCTCATCACCATCCCGCGGGACTTCGCCAGCCTCCGCTCCACGCACATGTACGACGTCGTCGTCAAGAACAGGGACCACTTCAAGGTCGTCGACGCCTAGCGCCTTTGCTACCTGCAGCTAGCCGCTTCCAACTTCCATTCATCATCTGGCTATGATCTAGCTAGTAGCTACAGCCGCTCATGAAATCGCCGGCAACCATCAGCTCTGCGCACTACGTTATGTAGTTAACTACATGTGTTTGTCTACTGCTCAAGTGGGCTACTACTAATTTCTTGTGTGTTGCTTTGGCTTGGTTTAAGGAGAGAACTAGTACTGCACTGATCCTGTGCTGTTACTTTGTGTGTGAAATGATTAATGAAGTGCCCTGTGTTGCTTGAGCTATGCGACCAGTATACAGAGAGCTGGCCTTTCGCTTCTTCTTGGTGATGGCGCCAACCGTAGCTAATTCGCAGTTGTACAGATTCATAATTAGCAGCCGTAGCATCAGAAAGTGAAACAAGGGAGAACCGGCCAAGTGGATGCAGTACATGACAACTGTGACTGTTCGTCTCCACTTGGCAATTATTTTACACGAAAAAGAAAGAAAAACTTATTTAACAAACATCTTTTACAAGCACTAGAAAAATGATGACATATTATAAAAGTTACGATCAATTAAGAATACAATCCTGATCACGTACTCGAAATTATAATTCTTAGCTGAAACATCACGTTCTGAGAGAGACACTCACTGGGCCAGAAATTGGATAATGACAGCAATTTTGACTTTTGGGAGTTGCTGTTCCTTCGTTTCTGTGTACAGCACAGGAGCTTCACTGTCACACGTGAACCGAGCATGTTCTCTTGGCGAGACCACGTGAAAGGAGGGGTGGATCAGATGGCTGATGCGGCCATGAAGGCGGGAAGCGCCCGTCCTGTCATCAATCCGACACGGTGATTTCAAGGCAGGCGAGGGAGAAAACAAGGTGCGGAGCCTAGCGTACGTTGCAGACAATTGCTAGCCTCCATCGTCTCCCGGCATCGTCTCCTGCTAGTATTTGCCTGCCTCATTCACATCTGAAATCGTCAATAGCATGAAGGAACTGAAGGGAATCAGGTCTGCGATCAAAGAAGAGAAGGGCCATCTACCTTCACATTGCACAAATTCAGATATAGTTAGTTTCATACAAGTATTTGTTGACGACACACGTCATAACCATCAAGGATTTCATTGTTTCGTAGAGCAATGACAATTGACAACAATGAACAAGCAATGCAAGCTCCAATTCAAGGATTTCCTTCTATAAACAAAGATTTTGCTGCTTGATCTTAAGCTTGGGGAGATGGTTCACAAGGTAATTCTGCTGATAAAAAATGAACACATGGAGTAAAGGGTCTGATTTTACCATGTAACATTGCACATCAATATGTGAATGCTTCCAGTCTCTGTTGGTTTTTGCCCATCTTTCTTCTTAATATAATACACCAGCTCTCCTCCATGTCCGAGAAGAAAAAAAAAAAGGTTCTTCCAGTCTTGCCGCTTATATCCCCAGTTGGATGAAAGACCAGCTTCTGTCACTTAAGAGAAATGCAACAGTCCGGTAATAGATCATTCTAGAACATTCAAGGTTCATTCTGGATCACCGACTTCAGTGGTTCAGGATATGACATTCATCCTGGACCACAAACTCATTCAATGGCCCAGGTTCAACTTAAGCTTGTGGTCCTTAACCTGTTTGTGGAAGACTCTCTTTCCTATTATCCGTATGAAGGCTACCCACAAGTGCAGAATATAGATAATCATCTGGAGTCAATCCAGCTCTCAGCATATCATCGTACAACTGGAAAGCCTCTTCTGATCTCCCCTCCTTTGCCAGACCTGATATTAGAGCTGTATATGCGACAACATTAGGTTCTGCTCCCATCTGTTCCATTTCTTTAAACAGCTTAAGTGCCACATCCAGCTTCCCACTAATACAGTGCCCATGAACTAGCGATGCATAAGTGTACACATCAGGGACAAGCCCTTTCTTCTCCATCTCCTTTTTGATACGCTCAGCCTCGCGGATGCTTCCCTTCTTGATGTACCCATCTATCATGACATTGTAGGTTACAACACTCGGCACAGCCCCCTTCCCTGTCATATCACGGAACAGCCTTCTAGCCTCCACCATGTCACCTTCCTTGCAATGTATACTGATCAAGGTAGTGTAGCAAACAAAATTTGGTGCGATACCCTTCTCAATCATGATATGCAATAGATTCTTAGCTTCATCCATTCTGCTCAATCTGCACAGCCCAGATGCTAGTGTACTGTATGTGTACACATCAAGATCAATACCCATCTTCTCCATGCTCTCCTTTATCTTAAGAGCACTGTCCACCATCCCCTTACGGCAATACCCGTTGATCAATGTGTTGAAAATAATTTGGTTATGCCCAATCCCTCTCGCCTGCATATCCGCCAGCAACATCTCTGCAGCCTCCATCTGTCCAATCTTGCAGAACCCGTTGATTAACGCTCCATATGTACGCTCATTTGGCTCAATGCCGCTGGCAACGCATTCATCAAATACCTCAGCCGCCCTCCGCACTTTTCCTGCACGGCAGTACGCGTAAATGACCGCCGTGTAGAAGCAGACATCCCCTGCGATGTTCTTAGCCTTCATGTCATCAAACAGAGACTCAACCTTGGTGATATCATTCGCTGCCGATAGACCATCCACCAGGATGGTGTATGTCCCAACTGTCGCTTCAATGCCATCGTTTTCCATGATTCTTAGCACCTCGCCCACTCTTTCGTGATCCTTCTGGCGTATGTAGCTGTCAAGCAGCGAGTTATAGCACAAGGCGTTCAGCTTCACACCGTGGCGCGGCATTTCGTCGAGCAGCTGCCGTGCGTCCTCGACACGGACCGCCTTGCACAACCCGTCGACCACGACGGACGCGCAGAGAGGCGAGAAAGAGCCTGGGCAGGAAGCTAACGCCCGCCTGAGGAGGTCGGCGGCGGCGGGGAGTTGACCCGCACGGCGGAGCGAGAGAAGAGACGACGTGAGTGAGCGCGGGTCGAGGCTGCCGACGCGGGAGACGGTCCCGTCGAGAGCCTCTGCAGCGCGGGACGCGGCCCCCACGTCGGCGTACGCGCGGAAGAGCATGTCGTGGAACGCGGCGACGGCGTGCGGCGGCGCGTCGCGCGGCAGCGAGGCGGCGGCGAGGTCCGGAAACGGCACGGCGAGGAGTTGCGGCGTGAGGAGCGTGGCGAGGAGGGACTTGGCCGCGGCGAAGCGGCGCGCGGTGAGGAGGGACGCGAAGGCCCCGAGCGGCGGCGCTGCCGCCATGGCGGGCGGGGCGAGCTGAGCACGCGGCGCGGCGGAGCAGCAGGAAGGAAACGAAAATGGGCTGTCGGCCTCTTCGTCGTTCGCTGCTGTTGGTTAGATGGGCCCAGCTGGATGAGTGAACGGTATATGGGCCTGTATTGGACTTGTTTATGGGCTCCCGTACGTGTGGGCTCTCATGGGCTCTTTCGTGCATTTCTGCCGACTTGTTGTCCATCAACTGGAGTCTGGGAAATCAATCTCAGGAAAGAAAAAAAAAACTAGAGATGAAAATCGTGAGCTCTGCATAACATGACAATGCGTCCCTTTTTCAATTGACAATGCGTCGAAAGATGCCGCGGTGCATCGCTTCTTCGGTAAGGAGCAATGGTGAAGACGTCACGAACCCTGGATGGGTAAACAGATGAACATGAGGACGTTTATGTCTGCCGGCCCTCCTCTTAGCTGCGACAAGGGCGGCTCTCGCCGGTTGGCTGCCTCGACGGTGCGGCGCCGCGCCATCTCGAAGCAAGCGCTCGGGGCGCCGGCTACCTTCACGGCGCCGGCAACTGCGCGGCGCTCCATGGCCTGGCTGTGGCA
>BCLF01000001.1:492765-524280 GCA_001602275.1 Zoysia japonica | reverse complement strand
TTTTCATGGAGAAAGGTCGTCTCGTCGAGTCGTCGTAGGACCTCTTCCTGTGCTCGCTGTACCATTCCACGGCCACGGTTGTGGCCGATCAATGCAGTGGACTAGGAGGTTCACAGTTCATCACACTAGTATGCAGGAACAGAGGGAGAGCGATCTGTGGCCAGGCCATCAAGATTTCGAGTACTCCTAGATCAGCTTTTGCTTTCGTTTCCTAGGCAATCAGGAGGGCTGAATGATGATTTGAACGGAGGATGGAGAAAGCAAGGACTGTTCCTTGAGTCAGACAAATGTTTGCTGCATCTGTATCATGAATTAATGAGTCATGACTGTGAGGTTGAGGGCCTATGGAGCCAGAAATTTTGACAACAATTACGTAAAAATTTCAAAGGCAGAAAAATATAAAAATAAATTTTTTTTCTCCAAATCAATGGAGGCCTCAGGCTTGAACAATCTGGGTTGATTGATCACATTTTGATGCAGCTCTACTCCGTATCTCATTGCCATCAAGAGCAGAATATGACTTTCAGGAGTGGACAGAGCATCCCGACCAACAGCCGTAGTCGTAGGCAGCAGTTAAAATCACATCCAAACAGTTATCTCCTTGCAAGGTCTTAATCGCCATACTCACATGAGAACTCCAAAAACGGGAAGACATCGCTATAGGATTGATTGAAATTTTGAATCTGTTAAGCCTTCTTCGATAGAAAGAATTTTTTTTTCTATTTTTCACGTTTTTTTTATAAAATTAAATTAATTTTTATAAAATTACTGCATAATTCCTCGTAAAACCATCCATACTCGTGGAGCAGCAGAACGAAAGTGGAATCCGGCCGGCGATGGCGCTCCATCCTCGACCTCCTGGACGGAGCACTTGTCGAGCATCCTTGAGCAGCGAGCGAGCGAGTAGAGTACTCCTACTGCGAAAACTTTGCGAACTCCATGACGATGGAATAAACTGTGAGGAGCCATGTGCCGGCCGTACCTCGAGCTGCTCACCACCAAAGCCAAAGTAAAGAGAAAAATGCAGGGGCCGCCATGGCCATGAGGCTGAGGAAGAGCGGCGCGCGCCGGCTGGACTTGCAAGCCAGATCCCTAGCTCGGTCGCAGGCTGGAGTCCGCGGTCCGAGGCGCTCACGTGGCGGCGGTACATGCATGGCGTCCGCGCGCGCGAGAGAGACGGGAACGGGCGGACGGAGGACAAGGCCCGCGGCAGCTTGCGCCTTGGACACGGAATAATCACCGTCGCCGTCTGTCGACGCCGCGGCCTCACCGGCGGCGCCAATTTTTACCATCACCGTGCGGCAGCTCTGCTACACGTACGTGCTCCCAACGCTACTGCACATCATACGTGCCACGAACAATCTTACGGACGCAGCCTGAGTCGCCGTGGTGAATGCGGTGTACAGCGGCAACAGTAGGAGCAGCTACGCACACACGGTACAGACTACAGCAGCAGTTGCCAAGCTGTGAAACGCACACCAAGCACTGGGAGCGGCGACGATCTTCGTCTCCGTTTACGATCGCGACGGGAACGAAAAGCAGCGACCTGCTCCGCTCGAGCCCACTCACAGTCACCGGTCGTCGTCACCAACCCTGCACCTGCAGCCATCATTTCATCGTCCGGGACAGGTCCATGATCATGCGCGTTTGAGAGGATCCTTAACATCGCCGCGCGTTCCAGATCGCCGCAAAAGGAGGATGGGGATCGGATCGCTCGATACGATTCATCATTCATCTTTGCGCAAATAAAGATACATTTATCAGGATCACATGATCCTCTGACACTGAAAAAACTCATCGGCGAGTGGTACGAGGAGGACTAATCAGGGAGCACTCCAAGCTGCCATCATGAACCAGGATCATCATTCATCAGCAGCGTCGTCCTCTCCTCCGAACGACGACGGTCTGATGTCACGTCCCGCTGCCGGAGCGACTGCGTCTGGAGCCCACATGTCATAAGCTTGTTGAAGGGTTGTTTTGCCATTATAAAGGTGGTGATGAGCTGCTTAAGCAAAAGAAGCCCCCCCTCTCCGTTTTGCCACCCGCACTCCAGAGAGAGCCAGTGTTCAGCTCCGCGCGAGGAGTCTGCTGTCTCTAGCTGCTCGCCATGGCGCCAGGGGAAGCAGAGCCGCTGCAGTACACGGTGAGCGCCGCGCGCGAAACGTGGACCAGGAAGAAAGATCTCCTTTGGATCATAGATATACTCCTACTTACTAGCTCTAGGTCCATGCTGCGCTCATCGGTTCGCTGGATTTCCTGACGTCATTATTCTCGTGTCGCAGACCACCGCGCTGCGGGTGTCCATCCACTGCGAGGGCTGCAAGAAGAAGGTGAGGAAGGTGCTCCACGGCATCGAAGGCGTGTACAAGGTCACGGTGGACGCGGCGCAGCACAAGGTGCTCGTCACCGGCAGCGTGGGCGCCGACGCGCTCGTCAGGCGCCTGAACAAGGCCGGCAAGCAGGCCGCGCTGTGGCCGGCGCCCGCGCCCGCGGCAGATGCCAGGAAGAAGCCCGAGGAAGAGGGAGCTGCGGAGGCAGAGGGTTGCAAGGGTGACAAGGCGGACGCGAAGCCTGCGAAGGACAAGGGAGCGGCGGACAAGCCCGGTGAAGCCGAGGGATCGGTGAAGAAGCCGGAGAAGGACAGCAAGGGCTCATCGGAGAAGAAGTCGGAGAAGGACAACAAGGGCTCTTCGGAGAAGGCGAAGACACCAAAGGATGATGGCAAGAAGCAGGACGGCGAGGCAGCTGAGGCGAAAGTGAAGAAGGACTCCGCCGAGCCAACAAAAGAAGCCAACGCCGCCCACGCAGAGGAGGCGAGCGGTGGAGAGGAGGGCAGCGCCAAGAAAAGCGGCAAGAAGAAGAAGAAGAAGCCGAAGGACGGCGCCGCCGAGGGCGAAGCCTCACCCTCGGCAGAAAAGAAACCGCCACCGCAGCATCCTTCACCGCCCCCCACTACCCTGCCACCGCCGCCGCATTTCCTCGGCCCGGACCAGCGCCCCCACGGCGGGTTCCCGTGCTACGCGGCGCAACCGGTGATGAGCTACAACGTGACGCACCCGAGCGCGAGCGTGTCGTACTACGCGCCCACGCCGGGGGTGCCACTACCGCCGCCACCTCCACCGCCGGCGCATGTACCCTACGGGTACCCGCCCTACGCGCCGCACATGATACCCCCGCCACCGCCGCCGGCGGAGTACATGTACGGTCCGCCGGGCATCCGGTCGTCCCCGCCGCGGGAGTCGTACAACAACATGTTCCACGAGGAGAACGCCAACTCCTGCAGCCTCATGTGATCGACGCCCTCGCCGTCGCCGCCGCCGCCGCGCGGTGTCGAGTTGCTGTTAGATGGCTACGGCTAGGTAGAGTGTTGATGATGCAGTACTGTTACTTTCAGGTGGTCAAAATCTCTTGTTGACCGGAAATTTTCCTTTTGGAAATTTGCTCTGTTTATTAAGTACTACTCGCGAACCTTGTGACGAGATTATATTATTCTACTGATATTTGATTTTGTACCGTTCCTTTTTTAAGTTTTTTAGCGCTGCCGAGAATTTCATTCATCGATGATAGTAGATGTAGGACTGCTACGGTAACTAATCTGGCTCGATCGGTAGCTGGTGCAAAATTAAGGTGGCGTGTTGGTTGACAGTCCTTTCTGTTTGATGATTGTTTGGTCTGCAAAGAATGTGTTACAGTTGTCACATGCCGGGCAATGATTATATCGCCTGCTAGGCGATTTGAATACCTACTGGTGTTGGGAGGCATAATGCAGTGGGCCACAAATCAGTGTTGGGCATGGGCCTACTAAAAATTTTACTCTTTTGATCATTTTCTAGCGGCCATGTTTGAATTTCATGCAAGAAAAATAATCTTTAAAAAGTTTATATGACAAACAAAATTATGTAAATTAATTAATCGTTTCCTTGTTCACGGTTAGATTTCCTGTCTCCCCGTTCCATACTCTGCATGCAACACGGTGGTTCTTGTATCTACCGCTGCGCTCCTTTGGCGCGCACGAGGACACGGAGAGGTGAGGATTAACGGGAGGCGCGGTAACTTTACGCGGAAGCGCGAGCCTAAACGGACTCCTACAAGAATCTAGGCTGGCGCGCGGGCAGGGGTCAGAGTAATAAATCTAATTCGAAAAGGCTGCGCCGCTTTGACGGTTGACGCCGCGCGCGCGCGTCTCCCTCCTCGGACTCCGGCACAGTCCCGGCGCCGTCTCCAGTCACACTCACACTGACGACCCGGCGTCCGGCGGCGGTGAACGCCGGACGATTCCCGCCGGCGGGCACTGCTGCTGGTTCGGTGAAAAAATTTATTACGGGAGAGAGCATCGGCTACAGGGAACGAGACGGAGGGAATTGATGGCGGCTGCGGGTCTCACCGGCGGATGCGGCGCTGCGTCGTCCGGTCCGTCCGTCGCGGCCGGAGGCTTCGTTTGTTCCCTAGCGTATGGCCTCTTCCGGGAAGGAAAATCTCGCAGTGCTGATCCTCCTGATCCCTCGCTGCTCGGGCAGATATAGGAGGACTCCTACCACACCTGCGAGCAACAGCAACAGCAACAGCAACAGATCCAGAGCCACCATCTACGTACTCGTGATGAAGGCGGGAGGACTGGCGGCTGACGACGATGGGTGGCGCGGGCGCCGAGCTTGCGACAAACCTGGCAGGGCTTCTTCAATGTCAATGGCAGATCCGAGCCGCAGAGAGGGCACAGATGAATGAGCAGCGAGAAGGGGTGGTAGGCGAGACGAGGAGATGCCATTCATTCATGTCATCAATTCTGCCGTTGTGCGAGTAATACCACTGTCAAGCGCGGTGGTGCTGTACGAGAGGGCTCTAACTAAACACTGTGCTCATTGGATCTACTCCAGCTGACAGCCAGGATGCTTTCGTTTCATTCAGCTCACAGTTACTGTACACTACTGCATGCGTTTCGATTCAATTGGAATAAGCTTCGCATTTGGCACTGAACCACGAGGCCGAACATTGATACTCCTACAAAAGTTCACTGGTTTATGAGGATTCAGTACCCCCAAAAGAATGGTGCAAATTTCAGAATTTACTTGTTCTTACTGGAGAAAATGACCAGCCATCTTTAACTGGTCGAGACTTTTGTTACTTTCCGAAGCACCAAATTACGACGGCGGCGGACACCCGATGGGCCACGATGACGCCGATCGTACCGCCACACATGCTAGATTCCCGGGACCTACTAACCTCTGAAATCATTTCACGAGTACTATGGTGGATGTGATGCGATGTCGCTCCCCTCCACAAAGGATACTCCTACTGGAGTAGGATCGCCCAACACCCAGCCATCAGCAGGGTTTGACTTGCGTGCTCACCTCCTTTTGGCAAAGTGGCCATTTCTGTTGTTTTGTTATTAGTCCTAGCAGCACGACTGCATGCAAGAACACAACTATCCCTACGTAGCGGAGCACGCACACGTGCAGTGCGAGTAAGAGTGGTACAGTTCTCCGTAGGAGTATATCTGTACGTACTTGCAAAAAATACCTGCTGGTGCTACTGTTTGATCTCTTAGTTGAAAGCAGTTTCGATGGAGAAGGCGGCCCAGGCCAGGCACACGCATTGGAGCTGGCGACGACTCTACACCGAGGGCCCGTTTGATCTTTGGAATTTAAATTCATTTTGATAATTATAACTTAGACATAGATTAATTATGTTAATATAGTTATATATAAAATATATTTGTATATTTATTGTTAGACATACAAGCGACATATTTGTATGTTGTATTTCTATTGTAGAGAAGTGAGTTAAAAAGTGTGTTATAAATTAGAGAATATAATTGTAGCATAATGATCTACAGAATCCATTTCCATCTTTCATCTCATAAATTTGAGATAGACTTATTTGTGAACTTGAGAAATTGTGAAATATTAAATTTCAAGCTAAATGACTTAACACATTATGTAGATTTAAATTTCTTCAAAGTAAAAAAGATCCAAACAACCCCGACCCCTGAGTGGAAAAAAAAATATAGCAAAGAGACACTCCTATCTTGTTGGGTCGACCGTTCAGCCACGAACGGACGTGTCACCTCCTAGCTTTGGTTACTCTACATCAAACTACCAAAGCCTTAGCTGAGAAGCAACTACTCTCCCAGTAACCACCACCAACGTGACAAGCCGTCGTTGCAAGCTCGTGGCTTTCAGGAAAGCAGGTTTCTGTTCTTTATGCAAATGCAGAGACGTTGACATATGTATGGAAGCACTGTGCAACTGTGCATCCGAGAAACCGAATTCTTCCGGGACCAAGCGTTGGAGTGCGTTCGTAGCCATCGTAGCAGTGCGTGTTCCCTAAACCAATCGCAACAGTTCAACGGTGCAGCTCCATTTGGGACTCTTTCTTTGCCTAAATAGGCTTCAGTTACATGTGTGACTCTAACAATCACTTGAGTGAGTGGTTGTTGTATTGCTGTTCTCATTTTACCTAACACAGGAGTCTTACACTCCTGCTCCATAATAAAGTTTTGAGTTTATCATCATACGATGTTTGAATTGGGGTATTCTTACCAGAAAATGTAGTAACCACAAAGCTCAAAGTAGCATCCGACCTTCACATCCTACAGCCTGTTCCTCGTGAAATTTCTGAATTTTGCAGATTAGTATACATGTATATTAACCAATCCAACAAAGTCCTGCGCGACATCAAGCAAAGCGCGGCACTTTTTTTTTCGACGGAAGGAAAGATTACTTATCTGACGATGGCGATCAATTTTCACCTTGCCTCATGTGCCAGTTTGTGTTTGAACAACTACAATTGAGAATGTTCTGCTCCACGCTAAAACTGCATATTCTTCAGCCTAGAGAAGACACCCCACAGCGTTCATTCCACAGTACGATTCCAAACATATTCACATTACTTGAACAGTTAGCATCCTTTCAGATATGGACCTCAAGGTTGAGGTGCTTTAATTCTAAGTGTGGCGCGTATGTATGGAAAAAACTAGCTCCGGTCAAAGTATGGCTTTGTAATCGACTGTTTTCTTTTTAATACAAAGACATGCAATTCTCCTGCATGTTCAAGAAAAAAAAAACTATAACAAGTCATGAAAAAAATACCATCAGGTAATTAGCTGCTGAAAAAATGCACGAAAGTAACTCATCGGGTAAATAAGGTAATTCAGACTTCAGGATTTCTCTGGAAGGATAATTAAGCACTCGTCATACTAAACATAGTACATTAATAGATGATGCACAAATAACCAGAACAAATTCCTCAAACGGCTATTTGGACATTCATAATACTCATAGTCTAGCAAAAACGTCCATGCAAATTCATCTACTGCTTGATCTCAGCCCTTCTCTTCTGCCACAGCCTGTCCAGCGAACTGTCCGCATCACCCTGCAAAACAAAACAGCATAAGAACCTTGGAAAAGATTGCAGGAATAGTCAAGGTAACTACCACTAGAGAAAATTTGGGTGATCATAAGCATGCTAAGTCTTAGGCATTATGCAAGTTCAGCATCAACCATAGCTAGTCCAAATTATTACTTGGAGATACAAAAGGATGAGTGTGTTTCATGAAAACAGTCTAACAAAACAATCACCAATTTGACGCTTAGTCTGAAGAACATACTACGATTAATTCAAGATAGCAAGAGTAAACACCTGAGCACGGACAAACCCAGAGAGAGCGAAGGTGGTGAACTGGCCATTGTACAATCCATTCTCATCCACGTGTCCAATGTTGATCTGGACAGAGGCATGATCCTTGGCAGTGATGATCCTATTTGTGGCGGAGCTGCAGGAGACAACGCAGAAAAGGATTAAAAAGGGTTTGACATCGCATGCTATTCCATCAACAATGCACAAATATAACTTCACGTACCACTTCCTGGGGACGTAAAGGTCCACAGTCTTACCCTCCTCGTTCTGCATGATGGCAAATGGGGCCCGAAGCTCTGAAACGCTACTGATTTATCCACAGAAGATAGGATGTAACCAATCAGTAACAGAACAAATTACAAGTTCTACCAAAGATAACTCCGGTACTGTGCTAAGATAACTCTGGTACTGTGCTACTCCTATGGATCAATGTCTGAATTGCTGTAAAGTAATACCAACCAACACAAATCCAGCAAAGGCGTCACAAACAAAGTCAGCTATGAACTTCTAAGCACAGACACATCATGCGTTGTGGAAAAAAGGATACACCAGGAGTGCCTAAAATTCAGCACACAAATTCATGACATTTGATCACCAATTCACTTGAACTGTTCTACAGATAAGTGCTGTTTGCTACCGGAAAAACACGAGTAACCTCACTAATTAGGTTCTACTGTTACAGAAACAAGCCCGTTCTCTCTTGGATCGCATCTCCATATCATCGAGCAGCATAAGTGCACTCGCACCAACTAATCAACACAACCGCGCAGACAATATACGCATGTCTACCCTATCGGTAGAGGGCATAAACTTGCGAGGGCAAGCCGATCGTCGCAGTACATGAAAGTATGAAACTTGACTTTGGAACGGGCGAATTCACGGAAAATCAGAGTGTACCTCGGGATGGAGCGGAGACGACAGGGGCGCTGCGGCGGCGGTGGCGGCGGGACAAGGGAAGAGTGGTGGCCTGGTGGGGGATCGGTTTTATGGGTGAAGCAGTTATAAACCCTAGCGCTCGTTCTGGGCCTCAACTTCAGCTGGACTTTACGTTGGGCCAGTGTATAGTGTTGGGCTGTCGTTTATTTTTCAATCTCGTCTTCTCTTTTTTAAAAAGAATACAATAAGCAATATCAAATCTATATTTTCAGAACTGTTATTGAGAAGAAAATTAAACTCAAATTCCAAAAAGATCAAGTTGCGCGTAGCCACACGCAAGGCTAAACTGACGATCACGATCCCGTTATTTGCAAGCATATTTTTCTAGAACAGATGCTGTTAGTGGAGGCCCAATCCTCCAAAGGAAAAAAGAAAAAAAAATGTCAAAATGGCAGCTGGAGCACGTCCGTCAAAATGATTATTTTAATGCCTCTTCGACGTGTCGTCCCAATTTAAAACACCTTCCGCTGCGCGCGCTCTTTGCCATTTGCCTAGACTCCTCTGTTACCAGCATCGCGACCAAAGCAAAAGGCCAAGACTTGCTCCCGGCACGTCGACCCCCACCATCACCATGGCACGGTACGCTCCGCTCCTCTTCACCGTCCTGGCCGTGCTCGCCATGGCCTTGGCGTCGGCGTCGGCCTACGTGCGCGCCGCGGAGAAGGATGAGCTGATCATCATCCGCGGCACCGGTCTGGTGGGAGACGAGGAGGACGAGCTGGGGCTGGGCGGCCTGATCAGCCGGCGGCGGCTGCAGGACCTCAACGACACGGGCGTCGACGCCAACGAGACGAGCGCCGGCGATAACAGCACGGCGAGCGCCGGATACATCAGCTACGGCGCGCTGCGCGCGGACAGCGTCCCGTGCGACCAGCGCGGCGCGTCGTACTACAACTGCCGCCCCGGCGCCGAGGCCAACCCCTACTCCCGCGGATGCTCTGCCATCACGCAGTGCCGCGCCTAGACGAAGGCAGGGCATGATTTTACTTGTTGTTGGTGCAGTGCTCTCTTTCGTGTTTGGATCCGATAAACTGAAGAAAAATTTCGCTTTTTTGGATGTAAATTGTTGCTGTTCTTGTGCTAAAAGTTAAGTTTCTGTTTTGTTGTGCGATGTAAGACGATATATAAGTTGATTGATTTTCTGGTTTTGTTGTGCCCTGGCCTGGAAGTTCTCGTTTGATTGCGATCAAGTTCGTTTGCCACGCAAACTCCTCAAAGATTGTTCATTTCGTTAAAACCGAATGGGCTGAAAACTGTGGGCAAAAACACTTAGGGTCCGTTGGGCATACCGAAATCGTTAGAAACGCTGCCAAACGAATATTTTCTTAAACATTCGCACATGGAACGGTTGAATCTAGACCAGCCAAATGGCTCCGACGGTGTTTCACTCGTGAATCACTTTACTGTTAGCCACGTAAAAATATTTTATTCCTAAAATTTCCTAAATTTCTTAATATTTTATTTCTAAAGTTTTTTAAAAGTTCTCAAAATTTACTAAAGTTATTCCGATATTTTAATATTAACATAAAACACCCAAAGGTATATTGGTCACAATCCTCCTCCCTTTGTTGAATTTGAATTGCTAAAACTGAAGTAATTATGTTTTTAACTAGAAATATTTCTAGATTAAAACTAAAACGTTTTTAATTCTCCAAAGAATAAACCGTACCAAACACACCCTAACCAATTGAACGCCGTAGCAATTGCCTGCACGTCTGTTGTTCTGACGAATTTTCAATCGGATAAAATATCATCGACGCGGCTGTTATGAACGGCAAACAGGCAGTACAAGAACTGCCATTCCACTACTATGATTCAGGAATGGCGTGCCAAACTCTAATAAAGGATTCAGGAAGATACACCGTCTAGGATACCTGATTTGATTAAGGGCTCCTTTGGAACACATAATTTTCACAGAAATTACGTAGAAATTTCATAGAAATTAGTTCAATTTCACGTAAAATCAAATGACAAGAAAATTTTCTTTTAATTGAAAGGAGGCCTAGAACATGGCCCACTGGTGTTTTGGGCTTGGAACCAAACAAAACAAAACGTCCGGAAAGCCCAAGTGAGAAACGACCCGATTTGGAGTTTGGGCGGACGCGAACAAAATCCATGGGCCCAACTGTGACTTTTGCGCCCCACAGAACAGACAAACTGCATCGCGCAGGTGCAGGTCTCACTCAACTGAGTCACTGCGCTGCAGTCCAGTCCACCCACGCGTACAAACACCAGCTCGCCAAGCAGCCTCTCCCGCCTCCGCCCACCACCCAAAACCCTAGCCCCCACCTTCGCCCCCGGCCCGGCGCCTCTAACCCTAAGGCCTCCCCTCGATACCGGCGCAATGGCGTCGCCGGACTTGTTCCTCAATGTCTCCTTCTCCGACGTTTCCGCCGGCGCGGCGCCGGCGGCCGACGGAGCCACCGCGGCTTTCGGCGTCGATGCCACCTCCGGGGGCCCGCGCCTCAGCCTCGTCAGGGCGGGAAAGCCCGAGGTAGAGCCGACCGTGGAGGTCGATCTCTCCGACGCGCAGGTAGCCGCCGTGAACTCGGTGAATGTGATTTGAGGGGAGTGGCTCTGTTTTGGGAGCTACTCGTGATTCGCTTATTCAGTTCCATTTCGCATCATATATGGAGGTGATTGCTTCTTTTACTCGTTTAAGTGGAGTAACAGCTTTGGGTTTTTGTAGATATTTAAGCTGGGGCCGAAAGAGTGGCTGTGTGTCAACGACGAGTCAGAGGCTAAAGCTGGCGCGGACGAGGTACTCTGCTGCTTCTCCATTGCCACATGCTCCCTCTGGTTTTTTAGATTACATATTTGTGCCAACCTAAATAGCATTAGCTTTCCTCGTTCAGACCCTAAATGGCACTCGTGTTTTCTCAATTCTATGTGTTGGAATGACTTTATTTTGCTTATGGTAACAGTATTTTGTCATTTTAGCAGCACTTAATGGATAAATCCCTTGCTATAGGTACAAAGTGAAGTAAATGTGAATTTATTGATCATTCCTGTCCTTGTACATTATTATACTTTATTGGAGTATATATTAAATTGCTTCATGTTAACTCCCAATTCTTTGAGGCAGAATTCATTTTCAAGAGCAATTAAGATTGTTCTTAGGACAGAAGCAGAGAGCAAAGCCTTCTCTTTAGCTTTTCAACGATGGAAACAACGAGTGATTAGTGGAAAAGCTGGTTTGTTCTTTCATTGCTTGTTTCAAATAATTTCAGCAGCATGTTTTGGTTCTTTATTTCTTAGTCATTGGCTATTAAATTTTAATATGCACATGCATAGTATTTGTTATAGTCTCTATACCTGTGTCGTACCAGAGTGGAGTAATTTCACTGAGCTCTAGTGAATATTGGATTACATACCTGTTTGTGCTGCAATTTTGCATGTCAGTTTAATTCTGATAAAACATCAGAATTTCATTTCCTGGCCACTCTAATTGTATCTTTGATATAGGTTGCCATAACAAGGTACTTTATTTTGCTTTTTAATTGGTATTTGCATATCTAGTCAGACAATATTGACATTCTTAAGGCAGTATACAATTCTATGCATTAAATTTGGAGAGGTTGCATGAATACTATGCACATGCCGAGATTAAAAACAAACTATATGCATTTAGCAAATATGTTAATCGCATAACTTATGCCAGTAGGGATGCCGAAATTAACACACTCTTTTGTCCGTAATGAAAAAAATGCTTATGAGTGCTTATATTACAGGTGAGCTATTGGAAAATGGATCAATAATTGCTTCAAGAAGCAAATTTGATACAAAAATTGAAGCATCCTCAGCAAAAATGTATTTTCACTACTATGGTCAGCTATTGCACCAGCAAAATATGTTACAAGATTTTGTGAGGACAGGTTAGCCTTTCACCTGAAAGTTTTTAGTTCATTTATTATTCTGTCATGGTATCCACCTTTCTTTATGACTATTAATAAGTTGCTGCACATCTTTCCCATCAGGAACATACTATGCTGCTGTGATGGAAAACCGATCTGACTTTGAGGGTCGAGTTGTGGTCGATGTTGGAGCTGGGAGTGGTATTCTTTCTTTATTTGCTGCTCAGGTGCGTGTCAAAGTTTCATGGTCTCTTACTCTCCGAGGTAAATGTAACATGACAGATGAAAATTATTACTTCAATGTTAGGCTGGTGCCAGACATGTCTATGCAGTTGAAGCATCTGAAATGGTTGAGCATGCTCAACGGTTGATCTCTGGGAACCCAGCTCTAGGACAACGAATTACGGTTTGTTTTGTGCCTTTTGGATATGTAGCCTTTTCAGTAACTGTGGCCCCGCAAATTCTCAATTGTTTCTGTCCTTGTCAATAGGTTATAAAAGGCAAGGTCGAGGAAGTTGAACTTCCGGAGAAAGCTGACATACTTATTTCTGAGCCTATGGGTATGGCACTCTGTTTTACTTGCTTCAACGTTTGATTCCACCTGACTCGTAAATTGGTGCTCTTCCTCTGTTAATTATATGTACAGTTTGTGGCTTGGCAATAAAAATGCATCGTTACTCAGTACTCTGGTTTCTAGTTTTTGATTATGGTTAGTGCTAATTTGCACTAATCAACATCCAGAATTAAAACCAGAGGGAGTAGGTATTTACAGTGTCGTGTTGATAATGCCATTACTTACATCGTTTACTACTCATTGGTTCTACAGGGTTGTTGAATGGTCATGTCTGCTCAAACTGATATTTATAACAGTTCATAATTGTTGTTTAGCTTGAAAATACTATCTACATCTCCTTTAAAATTGTTACAGTTTGCTTTGGCTGCAAAAATTGTGGCTACAATGATGTTGTGGCAATGCATACTGCATCACTATTTAACTAAGAAATATTAGTTGTATTGATTTTTTCACTATTTGTCTAAATATTTTAGAACTCAAAATCACCATTCTTTGAGTCTCTAATCTGTTGTTTAAAGAGAAGAAGTCTCCATTTGCTTAACTAATTTGCTCACTGGGAAATTGTTGTTTTGTTTCAAGTTCCAACATTGACAGTATATTTGACTTTTTTATGGAGTAATATATATTATGAACATATCTGTGTTAGGCCCTGCATCAATGATTTATTTGTACCCCATTGCTTTTAGGAACACTTTTGGTTAATGAGAGGATGCTAGAGTCATATGTTATAGCTAGAGATAGATTCCTTGCTCCAAATGGTAAAATGTTTCCGACAGCAGGAAGGTATGGCTGCCATTTAGTTTATTTGTCTCACTTGGTAAACAGTAAAGTCATTATGGTCTCCATCTATTTGCTTTTATGACCTTAATTAATCACTCTTCAATTCCATCAAACACTTCCTAACTTTCTGTATGTATTTAATTTGCATACTGCTTACACCACCTGGATTTTCACCTACTCACAGGGTTCATTTTGTTTCTGTTGTCGTGCAACTTTATGACTTATTTTAATCATGGATTGCCACTCATATACTCACCCATTGGGGTTTTGACTCACAGGCACGTGGAGAATCGTGCTTGTTGCGGTCCATAACCTTATAGACCGAGCCCTACATTTAAAGGACACATGTAGTTCTTTTACAAGAAGGGTGGGGGTATTAGAATGATGACTTTAAAGTTGTTTACAAGCAGTGTATAATATTCCAAATGAGGCTCATAGTTACATGCGATAATTCTTTGATTCAGCCTTTGGCATTTCAAACTTTCTTATTTCCAATTGGTGTCTTGAATATTTCTAGGATTCACATGGCTCCATTTTCTGATGAATACCTTTATGTTGAAATGGCAAATAAGGTAATATATCTTTGCTAGGTTTAATGTACATTCTTGCTTTCTAATTTACTTTTATGATGATTTAGTAATACTATCGCAAATTATTTGTTCTGAAATAATCTGCCTTATTTGATTATATGTTTTTATAAGGCAACTCGAAACACTTTGTTTGTGAGACTATTACCTCTTGTGATGTGCCTTTATTTAATTCTAGGTCTCTCATGCTTTTATAAATTATAATATTCGGTTGTTGTGTGCTTGCAGGCTCTATTTTGGCAGCAGCATAACTTTTTTGGTGTTGATCTTACACCTTTACACGGTTCAGCGTTCCAGGGATATTTTTCACAGGTTGCTATTACTACGATGTTTAACTTTATAGTTTACTCAGAGTTTGCAGAGACTTTCTTACTTATAATTGATTCTCAGAACTAAGCTATGTTTTCTGGTGCTATACTTATCTGTTGATTGTTGACTTATTATTCTACTCCCTCCGTCCCAAATTATAAGTCACTCTGGACTCTTCAAAGTTTCTCAAATTATAAGTCATTCTCACTTCTCGAGACAACTTTTTCTCTTCCCAATACATCTCCACTCTATCTCTCTCCTCCTCGTTTTCAGAACATCCCACCTTTTCCACTTTTCTTAATTCCCGTGCCTAGACCCTAAACGACTTATAAAAAGGGACGGAGCGAGTAGAATTTAAAGGAGCATACGTACTTCTTACCTCCTTTTGTGATTGGAAACTGCTTGCTCTGCCACCTTTATAACTGCTTGTGATTTGAATCAATGCATAAATAGGAGATATATATATACTGAATCACTAACTCAGTTTTTGTTGCAGAAGATTATCTGTAGTTCAAAATTGTTCTGATTTTTCTTCTATTAGTTCTGCCTTGTTCTGTGCTAGCGTTCTTGCATCTGCTGCCTTTGTGTAGGATTGAGGCACTGATAGGAGGGGTGAATATGACTACGGAATGTCTATAATTAATTCGGTTCTGTTTCTGAACTATCTGGAAGGTTGTCTGCGGTGAACATGTTCATGCATTGCATAAAGAGTTTTTTATTTGTCTCTGTGAAGTATTCCATGCATGATATCATGTTGTTGCAAAAAAAGCCATATATGACACTATAAGTGGGCATTGTTGGTCTGATCAGTTATCTTTTTTCCCCCTTGGAAAATCTAATTGTTTATTCTATTCTCATGCAGCCTGTTGTGGATGCATTTGACCCAAGATTATTGATTTCTCCACCTACATATCATACGCTTGATTTTACTAGCATGAAGGTAAAAACTCACTTGAGTGATGAGATCAACATTAGATGTAAATTTTATGAAGTTGTGAATTTTTATTGTTTACATGCTTTTCTTTCTGTTCCAGGAAGAGGAACTTTACGAGATTGACATCCCTCTGAGTTTTGTAGCTACTGTGGGCACTAGGGTACATGGGCTAGCTTGTTGGTTTGATGTGTTGTTCAATGGGAGGTCAGTATATTTCACTCTACTGAATTTTCTGTAGACTGAGAGACTGCTGAATTGCAATATTTCGTAGTGTCGGCCCCGCTTTAATCATGTTGTGTTCTATTGCAGTACGGTGCAAAGGTGGCTTACCACTGCTCCGGGGTCCCCCACTACTCACTGGTACCAACTGCGATGTGTGCTTGCACAACCACTGTATGTCATGGCTGGCCAAGAAATAACAGGTCGCCTTCATCTGGTGGCCCACAGTGCCCAGAGCTACACGATTTACTTGACGATGTCAGGTTGGACAGCCTTTTTGGTTTTATTTTGCTCATTTTTCAATCTTCTTTAATTTATGCTTAATAATTCTTGCGCTCATTCAATTCATACTTGAAGCTAAAATGTGGGGAGTGGGTGCGGAACAAGGCGGAATCCTACAGACATCCGCTGGAAAACTTGAACTCAAGGAGCCGTACTACAGATTATCTCAACCACAATCCTACATGATGTCACAAGATCAACAGCAGCAGCAACAACCATCTTTACAGCCACAGGTAAGGTTTACCTTTGGGTTAGGATTATAGCAAACATTACTTCACAATTCATCCTTCCATGCTTTTTTCTGTGGCTGCAATATGCTCATTCTGACCTGTCTATATCTATGCCTGGCAATTAGGGTCCTGTTTTTTTTTCTTCTATTTTATCACTCTTTCAACTTCTGTTTGTCTGTTGTATTCGTATAATTAATTTCTAAATTTTGCACCACAAACAGGGATCCGAGCAACAGATGCAAGAAGGGCTTAGCCCTGGTATCACGATGGATCAAGTAGACCAAGACTGCGGCCTCCACTAGGTAGCATGGAAACCTGAGGTGCCTGTAGCAACGAGCTCAGGTCTGTACAACAGTGTGCTCCTTAGCTGATGTTATAAGGGAATCAGCAGTGAAATGAAGACTAACGTCCCGTTCGAGTTGTGCAGCTGTAGCTAATTGCAATCCTATGGCTACTCCATTGTGCACGAGGGTATAAAGCGCGTTTCATTCGAGATGCTGCTGCACAGCGGAGGCATTTCTGAAGAGGGACGTCGCTCGGGTCCATTTCTTAACTACGTGGGTTGTATGCTCTGTCTTTTTCTTATTGTTATCACAAAATGAATTTGCTTATTGATGCCAGCTTTACTCGGTTCCGTTGACTGCGTGCTACAATATGCCCTTCTGCCTGTCTTGGTGTATGACCAAGACACAAATCTGCCCGGCATATACTGCAACAAGCAGGTTGCTCTTAGTCCCCAATTGTATCGTCGTCCGCTGGAATGCCTGAAACGAGAAATCGTCATGGCCTGACGGATGTTGAGTCTGGATTATTCAGGTTTTGTTGAGTCTTGACAACGGATCACATTTGATTTATCTGAGAGCTGGACCGGATCGGATCTGAATGCGGTGGACGACAGGATCCAGGAGAGGCACTCCTGTAAAGCAAATCCGGACACACGTGATCCCAATCCTAACCTGCGTGTGTCCCACAACTTGGGATGCTTTCCTGTTCAGGTCCTCCTACGAGCAAATCTAGACGAAATTCAGCTGAAAGATGATCGAAATGATTTGAAAGATGCTTAATGTGTGTAGTACGAAAATGTGAACTGGTTAGAGAGCACTGCTTGCAAATTGTCGTACGTAGAAAGTTTGATGTCGACATCATCCGAGATCACTGCCCCAGCGGAACCACCGTACAACGCACACTGATCGGCGAGGGCTCGGAAGAGACAAAGATGACGAGGTTGGTCGCAACGTGGCCGCGGCCTCGGCGACGTGCCCCTCTCACAGGCGGCCGTCCTGGTCCTGCGCTCCAGAGACCCGAGCGTCCCGTTGTCTTGACGGTTGCGATCAAACTGCGCTCCCGCATCCGACGGGTGGGAGCTCCGAGCCCGGCCTCTATAGCCGCCCCTCCCGAGCCTTCCGTTCCATCTCCTCTCCTCGTTTTATTTAGCGCAGCAGCTGCAAACTGCTAAGGAAACGAAACATTCCTCTCGTCCGTTTCTCCCCGCATACAGTTCTAGACTAGAGAAACCAATTCGTCCGATTCCGTGGCGATGGCGGAGCCCAACCCGGAGCCTCATCAACAAGTGGTAAGCGAAATCGCTCCGTCCTTTCTCCTCAATTCCGTGCTCACGCAGGCGGAATTCGCCCCAATCGATGCTGATTAGCCTGATTTGCGTGGAGCTTTGGTGTCCGTTCGTCTCAGGAGGAGAGGGAGGTGGTGGTGCAGGAGCAGGAGCAGGAGCCGGCCAAGGCCAAGGCGCCCCCGAAGCTCAGGCACCTCGACTTCGTCCGGGTGGCGGCGGCGCAGGCCGCGGTGTGCCTCGCCGGGCTGTACGGCCTCGCCAAGGACCACGCCGGCCCGCTCCGCTTCGGCGCCGACGCCGTCGAGTCCGCGGTCAGGGGCGTCGTCGGCCCCGTCTACGGCCGCTTCCACCACGTTCCCCTCGACGTCCTCGCCTTCGTCGACCGCAAGGTACGGTGCCGTATGTGCGTCGCAGGTTATAGGAGTATCTCCAGTAGAAGATTCCGTGCCGCCGGATTGCTCTGACAGCACGCGGGGGGCGCGGGAGGTGTGTCTGGGTGATGGTGGCCCCACCACCAGTGGGTGGGTGGATGGATGGTGACTTCGTCCTTGCGCGAGATTCCTTTGGTGGCGCGGGGAATCTGCCGGTGTATCGAGTGCCAGATTCCTCTGGTTCCGTCGCATATTAGCAGCAGTGGGCGGAGACTACGATGCTCGCACTGATCACCTGTTAAACCCGTTTAACATTCCCAGGTGGACGACACGGTGCACGAGCTGGACAAGCACCTGCCGCAGACGGTGAAGACCGTCACCTCGCACGCTTGCGCGGTGGCGCGCGAGCTGACCGCGGAGGCGCAGCAGTCCGGAGTCAAGGGCGCGGCGCGCGCGGCTCTGGCCAAGGCGGAGCCGGTGGCGAAGGACGTGTACGCGCGCTACGAGCCGGCGGCGGAGCACCTCGCCGTGTCCACGTGGCGCTCGCTCAACAGGCTGCCGGTGTTCCCGCACGTCGCGCAGGTCGTCGTGCCCACCGCCGCCTACTGGGCCAACAAGTACAACCAGGTGGTCGCCTCCGCGGCCGAGAAGGGGTACGCCGGAGCCAAGTACCTTCCCGCCGTCCCCACCGAGCGCATCGCCAAGGTGTTCGCGGAGGAGAAGGGCGCGGCCAAGGCCCAGTGATGTGGTTCGCTTTACTATCCCTGGTGGCGGGTCTGGATTCGCCCGCGAACACCAAGCCGAACAATAAGAGAGAGAATCCGTGGGCTAAAGATGGTGGTGGCGCTGTTGTAGTAGTATTAGGTATGATGATGATAATGACGGTGCTCTAGAACTCAGCTACTAGCTCCACTCTGTATGGTGCTCTGTTCTTTCTTTTGTATAAAGTTGTTCGACGTCGCGATACCTTTTTAATTCCAAGGCATTTAGCTCTTGTAGCTCTCTGTTTGTCTAATCAGATAGATGGACTTGTTGGTAATCCATGTCCAACAAATTGTCTGGTGGCTCTCGGTGCCGTTTCGCCATTGGAAGGCGTCAAAGTCATCGCCTTTCTAGCTATCACGCCTCACGCTCGCGGCTAGCCGTTGAGAGCTGCCGATCTCGCTCTGGTGATTTTCGCTCTCGTGGATACGCTGAGCGATGCTGCTGCGTTGTGTAGCGCCACCCCCCCCCCCCCCCCCCCCCCCCCTATTGGCGTTTTCCCTGCCGATTTCTCTTGTTAAGACGAACTCAACAGAGGACGTCTGCCTGACCTCGCAAGTTGGCAACATGATGGCGAAATACACCTACCAACGAAATTTCTTGTGAACAATCAGCGTGTCAATGAGGCTACCAAGCTGTTTCGTTGATCTTGTATAGGCGTTCCCAGTTAATTTGCTGGCAAACTGCATGTAGTCTGAATTTAATTCAATGGCAATTGCAATTCATTTAAAATACAGAAAATAACGCCGAGTGAAAAAGCAATAAGCACAAACATCCTATAGGCCCAAACGTGGTAAATACTACTAGGCGGGCATATGGTACATCATCCGTATTTGAACCACGTTTTCAAATTTATTCAGCCAGATCAAACGGAAAACAAAACTCAGTTGGCCACGGCGACCCGCGACCCCTGTCCCTTGCCGCAGAGCCGCGCCATCCGCTGGAGCAGCGCGCGGATCTGCGTGTCGTCGGCGTCGTTCCGGGCCACCACGTCCCGCAGCTCCCCGGCGCGGCGTCTCACCTTCTTGCCCTCCTCGCCGCGCACCACGGCGCGCACGGAGCGAGCCACGTCCTCCGCCCTGAACTCCCCGAACCGCTCCTGCGGCACGCGCACGGCGGCGCCCAGCTCGGCGGCGAGGTTGGCGCCCAGCGGTTGGTCGATGTGCAGCGGCAGGGCCAGCATCGGCACGCCCGCGGCCAGCGACTCCATCACCGAGCTCCACCCGCAGTGCGTCAGGAACGCGCCGCAGGCGGGGTGGGACAGGATGCGACGCTGCGGCGCCCACCCCTCGACCACCTTCCCTCGTTCCGGTGCGAACCCACGCGGCAGCGATCGTGCCGCGGCGCCGTCCTCGTCGGGGGTGTATGGGAACCGCACCACCCATAGGAACCGCTCACCGCTCAGCTCCAGCCCGTGCGCCATCTGCATCATCTGCTGCTCCGACATGAAGTACTCGCTGCCGAAGGAGACGAGCACCACGGATCCCGGGTCCTGAGTGTCGAGCCACCGCATGACGTCTCCAGGCGTGGACTGACCAGTTCCGTACTCACCGTCACCGTAGTCGACGAGCAGCGGCCCGCAGGGGATGATGTCCTTGCCGACGAGCTTGGAGAGGTAGTCCATATACTTGCCCTCCATCTCCGCGCACGTCTTGACGGCCACGAACCCCGACGAGCGCGCCAGGCTGAGGGGCAGGCGGTCACGCTCGGGGACCAACGAGTTGCCATCCTCGCGCATGACGAACGTATCGGTGTACTCAGCCTCCTCGTCGGCGCTGCCGAGACCGATCGCCTCGAACGGGAAGGCGCCGGGGCGGTCGGCGCTGAGGCAGTGCACGAAGAACGAGGCGGCGGCGGCGCTGCACGTGCTGAAGTGCGTCGCTGGGATCCCGCGCTTCTCGGCCTCGAGCGGCGCCCACGGCTGGAGGAAGTCGTAGAGGAGGACGTCGACCGGGCGGAGCCCGTCGAGGAGCGCGCCGAAGCGCGGCGCGGCGAGGTCGCACGCGCGCTTCAGGACGGGCATCAGGCGCGCCGGCAGGTGCTTGGTCGTGTGCAGCGCGGGCGGGAGGTCCGGCTGCTCCGGCAGGTGGAGCTCCACGAGCCGGATCCTGTCCGTCTGCCGGTGCGCGATCGCCTTGAGGTTGACGGGCGTGGAGACGAGGTGGACGACGACGTCGACGTCGCGGTCGGGGGACGCGGTGAGCCGCCTGGCGAGCTCAAGGAAGGGATTGATGTGCCCGTGCGCGAGCCACGGGAACATGACCACGGTCAGCTGCTCGCGCTCCGCCTGCGCCATGGCTGCGATCGTGTGACTGATCAACGAGCTTGGGCCTTGGCTAGCTAGGTCGGAAAAGCGTGGTCTCAAGGGTCAAGGCCTTATCTGAGCGGGGCGCCCTGGTGGTGTATGCTTGGGACGGAGTTGGCGCATGCAGAGAAGACGACGACCGCAAGACGAAAGCTCGGATCGGGAGCCCTGACTGAGGGGTTCTGCGGAGATGGCAGGCAGCTTCGCGACGTGCCGTCGTGGCGGTCTTGTTCGTGGCCACGTACGGGAAGACGCGTGTCGTATTCCCCGTCGATCTTCCGGTGTCTCTGGTACTCTCTTCTGCTATCGTCTTCTACCCGCGTCAGAATTTTATCATCGATCGCCATCTGAATATAGAAGAAAAAGGTAAAAAAATTCCATCAGTGGCTCAAGAACATGCAAGTCTGTCAACAGCCTGATGGATCACTCAAAAAAAAAAACTGCCTGATGGATCCGCTTCTATGCCTTTTTCAAAAATGCATATAAGATTGAGGCACACTTACAGCACTTGTCTTTCTTTTGGCTCTTGTAGAATCAACACTGAAGCCAGAACGCGAGAATTTCATAGTAATTTTATAGGAATTTCAAAGAATTCAATTAAATTTTTTAGGAAAAACACAAAAAATAGATTTTTTTTTTGTTTCAAAGGAAGCCTAAGGCATATTGCACGAGCAAGAAATGATATCATCGGTCTTCATCTGAATATAGAAGAAAAAGATAAAATTCTTCCATCAGTGACAGTGGTTCAAGAGTATGCAAAATCTGTCGACAGGCTAATATAGAAACTCTAAGAACCTGTTGGGTAGGATTTTTTTTTATCGACTTCTGCTTCAAATGAAATTATATCAAACGGTTTTAGAACGAGTCGTTTGTCTTTCTTTTAGGGATGAGAGTGAAGTCAGAAGTCACGAAAATATAGCTTCTCCGTGTTTCTTTTTCAAAGAAACCAGAGAGAAGCCATAGCTATAGCAAACAGGGTCTAAAACAAAAAAACCGCCGGATGGGTCCGCTTCTGGTTCTTGATCCTATGCCTTTTCAAAAATGCGTTCAAGATTGAGGGCAAACTAAACAGCTACGGCCAACTAGATACACACACGTTCATGAACATCTGGTACTTCTCGGTGAACTTCCAAAATTTGGCAGGCAATTGCAGAACTGGGAATGCATACCGAGAAGATCACAGGTAACGGCAAACACACTCACAGAACAGATGCGTCCGGCGAACAGAAAGAAAAGAGACGCTTCTTGTCATGCATGTTGCTGAAACTGTAGGTGCCGGTCCATTTCAGAAAACTGCACCTGCCGTCCGTTTCGTCCTTATCCCGGCAGCCAAGAGCGGCCAAAGCCAGCGAACCTGTTACACTCCGACACGGAAAGAAAACCGGTTGCCGCCAGCGGTCTTCCCACCGCCCGCAACTCCGCCGCGGGTTTCGCCACCCTTTCTCGTGCCCTCGTCGTCCTCGCCCTCTCTCCACAGCTCCAGTTGCTCTATCCATAAGTACCCGCCCGCATGCAGCACACTGCACACAACAACCCAATCATTCCGAAGCAAGGTTCCTATCAGTTTGATCAATCAATCTACTTCGGTCGATCTTATGGCGGCGGAGGCCAAGACTGCTACTACTGCGTCCTCAGGAGCGGCGGAGGTGGAGCAGGGGAGCAAGACGGTGGTGGTGGTGGTCGGGGTCGACGACAGCGAGCACAGCTACCACGCGCTCGAGTGGGCGGTGCGGCACATCGCGGCCGGCATGGCGGGCGGGGCCGCCGAGCTCGTCATCGTCCATGCCAAGCCGTCCGCGGCCTCCGTCATCGGCTTCGGCGCCCCCGGCGGTTTTGTCGGTAATCCTATTTCTTGGCTATTGAGTTGAGTTGGTCAGGTTTCGGAATCAGGCGAAAATGAACTGATTTCCGGCGTTCAGGAGCTGGCGAGGCGATGAGGTGCGTGGAGGCCGACCTGCGCAAGAGGGCCGAGGCCGTCGTCGAGAGTGCGCGCCGCGTCTGCATCACCGGCTCGGTGCACGCTCTGATCGAGGTGATCGAAGGGGAACCTAGGTACGTGCTCTGCAGCGCGGCGGAGAAGCACCACGCCGACCTGCTCGTCGTCGGCAGCCACGGCTACGGCGCCATCAAAAGGTTCCTACTTCCTATAGCTGCTGAGTTTTACTACTCCGGAGTACTTGAAAAGGAATCAAATCGAATGCAGAGTTTATCTGACCTGAACCTGAACCTGAACTCGTGCCTGCGTGCAGGGTTTTGCTGGGGAGCGTGAGCGACTACTGCGCGCACCATGTGCATTGCTCCGTGATGATCGTTAAGCAGCCGAAATCCAAATGCTGATGAGCATGATGGATCTGGTCGCGGCGGTTTTATATATTACTAGCTGGGATTGTACATTATTTAGATGTGTTTGTGCTGTCATGGTTTCGTCTGAATGGGTGAAAACTGAGATGATATTTGTGTACCATCCGATGCTTCTATGTGTCATTTGTTGAGTAAATTTCACAAATTTTTATCCTAACAATGAATTTTTTAAAAAAACGATGGGATTGACAGCGAGATGGATAAAATCTTTACAAGCACACGTTGAACTTTCGGGCCTGTAAAACTTGACGACACCCAAAGCATCAGATCAACACAAACAATACATGCAACGATTAACCGAATTCCACATCATAATCTGTTTGAACAATCTCGAAAATCCCCACCGATACATCATACATAAGGAGACGTACTTGTCTCTGGACGGTGACAATGGTCGATCAAGTCCGCTTGACGGGGTCGAAGTTGGAGACGGCGACGACGGCGCCGACAAGTGCCACGAGCACGACTCCGCCGGACACGATGCTGAGCAGGAAGTTCTTGAGCGACGGCGTGAGCGTCACGGCTTCCGCGACGTCCGGCACGACGAGCGCCGCAGCCACGGCGGCCGCTGTCAGCCCGGCCGTCACCTTCTCCTTCATGGACGCGGACGCCCGGACGACGGCCATCCTGGCGGACGGCCTCGCCCGGGGCTGCAGGGGCTGGAACGACGACGCGGCGCTGAGAGGTTTCCTGAGCCCGGCGACGGACAGCGGCGCCGCGACGGCGGAGAGCGACGACGCGGTGGCGGCCATGGCGAGGGTCGAGGTGGGCTGGTCAGGAACTCGATGGCGGTTCTGGCGTGTGTGGCGGTGGACAGTCGGACGTGGATGGTGCGGAGAAGGTTAAAAGTAGGGTTGGGTGGACAGGGAGGAGGTCGCGCGACGTGCCACGTCGGAATGGGTGTCCGACGTGGGACGCTGTGGTCGCGCCATTTCAGGATAAGGTTTATCTTCAGAGGAGTCCCCTTGGCTTGGCTGTGGTGTGCTCCGCTGTCTGAGGTTTAGAATTTTGTTTCTGATTTCCATGGTTGCTTTAAAATCATGGAGCCCCAGTGCTTGGATGAAACTGTTCGCAGGCCTTAACAGGCCTACGGAGTTAAGGCCCACAATGATCATGGGCCACATAGCCTATATTGATCGTCGGGCAGTACACATCCGCCCACCTGTCTGACTCTCCTCTCACCTCGCCGCCGGCGCCGCGACGGCGAGCCATGCTATTTCTCCCAGAGGATCAGCGATTACGCATTGTATTGCACTGGAACGCGATATGACTGCTGCAGATGTAAATCTGTTAACATACATGTTTTGGCACGATGCTTTCTTATGGAATCGACATGGTTACAGTATAGTCCTCTCCAGCCCGAGGGACAAGATCACTGCTGCTTGTCGTCGTCCCCATCACCGCCGCCAAACAGCGACACCTTACAGTACAAGAACACGACGATCATGACTAGGAAGAGCGCGACCCCGACTGGCGACCCGCCGCCGCCACGGTGGACGACGCCGTTGGTCCCACTGAAGGCGAAGAAGTCGGAGAGGACGCGGATGACGACGACGAGGGCGACGGGGAGCAGCAGCCGCCCGACGGGCCCGAGGAGCTCCTTCACGGCCTCCTTGACGGCCTCCCCGCCGTCGTCGCCGAGGAGCACCGGCCCCGCGATCACCAGCCCCAGCACCACCGCCACCACCTGGCCGTACCCGTACCCGTACTCGTGCTCGTCGGTTCCTCTCGCCGCCATCATCGTCGACTCTGTCGCTCTGCGAGGGATCAGCGCGCGAGGTTGTGGTGGAGTGGACTGGTGAGCTGCAATGCGAGGCGAGCGAGGTTGGAGTGTTGGACTCTGGCGAGGCGACAGCGGGCAGGAGTGCCGCGTGGTGGGCGTTACACTTCCGCTGGGCGTCCGGGCTGCACCGGATGGGTGGGGGAAGACTTGTGCTCGCTGCCGTCACCTCCGGCGCGTCGCTGGTCTGCGTGAATCCGGCCGCGGGATTAGCCTGGATGGGGAGTAATCAAGTGATTGGGCTGGGCCGTCTCAAAAAAGTGATTGGACTGGGCTGTCCACTTTATTAGCTGGGCTCTGGGCCTCACCAAATTGGGCCTTTTCTCAACCAGATTGCGGCACGACTACGAGTCTACGACACGAGTCAAAACCGCCGGGCGCAGCCGCGGTTTCGTTTCACAGCCGTTCCACGTGCTCCCGCTGCCGGTATTTTTTTTTTCCCCTTTCTTTAATCCCGCCTCCCGCCGCCGGTACGCGCTGCGGTTCCGCCACGTCACCGACGGGAAGGCCCCAAAACCATGAGCCACATGCGAGGTGCGACCACTCTCCGCCGCCGCAGATCGCACCAGTGCCGGCACGTGGCTGGTTTCCTCGGGCACCACTGAAGAAGCCGTCCGCTACAATAGAGTCCCTCTTCCGGTCCGTTCTCTTCTTCCCCGTCGTTCGCAGAAACAAACGCAAGCTTTGGTGGGCGAGATAGATGGCGGAGCAGAAGAGCGCAATGCAGGCGGCGAGGGAGTGGATCGTCGAGCACAAGCTCCGCGCCGTCGGTACGTTTCCGCGACCCTCACTGATTGACTCAACCCCTCCCGTCCGCTCGTCGTCAGCCGTTCCTTACCGTGTGTTCTTCTCCTCAAGGGGCGCTGTGGCTGAGCGGGATCGTGGGATCCATCGCATACAACTGGTCCAGACCGGGGATGAAGACCAGCGTCAAGCTCATCCACGCCAGGTTCGTTGATTTAAAAATTTATACTGTTTTTGCTGCTGTGTAGCCTGTGTGCCTGCTCCGTTACTCTGCTTCGTGCGGTAGATTCGAAACACTTATGACCTGTGTTGGCTACGGATTTGGATTATGCAAAAAAAAAAAAAAGCTTTAGATCTAGATTATATATGAAAAACAACTTTCCCAATTTATTTGTGCTTATTCCGGTTTATCTAGCGTTTGATAAATGTAATTTTGAGGACACTATGCTTTAGTGGTGCGTAAGCCAGTATTATTTTCGGATGCTTGTGGTTTTGGCGCTAGTTAGGTGCACGTAGCTGTTCTCTGAGCGGCGAATTTTTCAGCCAAACCAGTATCGTATCCAATTATGGATCGACAATACCAGCAGTTGCATTTTGGTTTCTGTCTAATATAGATGTCCAGGAGTACGCCGATCCGTAGAGCATGTTTGTTGATATGTCATATGAGTACACCGCGTGATCTGTTCCACATCTGAACTTGTATTCTAGTCACTACAAGCCTGTAATCAGGAGTCATAGCCAATAATTTATAGGGGAAATGTGGGAGCTGTAAGTGTCCCGCCTGAGTCAAGCTGCTTACTAGATGAGGCTATTCTGCAGGCGTATCAGTTAGCTCAAACTTTGCAAAATTAATTCCAAATGTAGTTAAATGAGTTTCGAGTTTCGTAAAGAAATAAGGAGAGGTATTATTGTGGGAGGAATATACAGTGCTGCTTAAGTTGAGTCTCTTTGTGGTATTGTTTTTTAATCAAAGGTTGGAAGCTTCCACAGTTGTTGTTAAATTATCAAGCCCTTATAAAGTATGTAGAGTAGTAAATCAGTTGGGGAGATTGACCTTTTTCTATGCCTGATTGTGCTCATCGCTTGTTGACAAAGGAGAAGATGCGCTTCCACGTGCCAACTAGCGTGATTGCTAGATACATATTTTAATTGTATGAGATGTTGGGCAGCCATGTTACTTGTTTGATGCAAATAGAAGGGAAGATAATTCTTATGAAGGAGCTAACATCCCGAGTTTTGGTGCTTCCATCATCTTGCTTGGCTTTACCTCTCTCCTAGTTGTAGAATATTTTTGCACTGTTAGTTCGTTGTCTAAACTGCAATATGATTTCGGTTGAGATATATCTTTTCTTTGAAGTAACTTCATTGTTTGCTTGCAATGGCGCAATTTATCCATTATTACATATGGATAGCACTCTTCACAAACAGAGTAATATGTAACAGTAGCACTGAAGTCTACAACCCTTATGCTCCCTCTTTCACTCCATCCTCATGAAGAAAAGTAAATAACTCCCGTTTTAGACATGTGAATAGAAAGTATAAGCTCAAGTGGCACAACGCAGCCCATTAACATTTAAAAGAGAGAGCAAACTGTATCTCTCAGAGGGGGATTTTCTCTCCTATTAACTCATAATTTATGCATCAAAATTTTATCTCCCTTTGCTGTGCTATGCTTCAAAGCGCTATTGTGCCTAGTATTACTAGTTTGTTATTGAATATCTTTAATCTTTTTCCCGTGGCAGGCTGCATGCTCAGGCCCTAACCCTTGCTGCCTTGGGCGGGTCTGCACTGGTGGAGTACTATGATCATCACTCAGGATCAGGATCCAAGGTTCACCAGTACGCGAAACAGTTCTTATCATCGGATAGTAGCTCACCAAAAGAGTAGATTAGAATGTGGAGGGGTAAGCAAGTCACAAACCACTACCAGCAGGAGCAGTAAGATTGGAGATGGTTCCATGCTATCTGTGGGTTGTTTTGCTGCGGTACCTGCTTTTCTGTAAGCTCCTGAACAGGCGTTCAGATGTTGCAATGTATTGATTTGTGGTGGTTGTGTACTGAACTTACATGAGCGGTTGCTTGTGCCATTGCGGTGGACAGACACAATGAAATATTTTCCATCTAAGCCGGAATAAATAAACTTTTGAGAAAATGTGTATGAAATGTTCCTGACGATGCATCAGGTGTATCCTTCTAGTTCATCTTGTTATTGTTTCAAGTACTGAATTTGTGTCTTGTGGGAGTGTAATGTTTCGGTACATTTGACCCCCATTCATATAAATTGCTGAGAACTCTCAACAAGATTTTCTTCCACCCCCTCCACCAGCACATACAGTCGTGACTAGTGAGGTATTGGGAAGGAAATCAAAAGGGAAAGATCCCTATTGGCGAGTTATGGTATGTGCTTGTTATTAGCATTGATTAGACTACATTGCACCAAACCTATAGTAGTACTAGCTACTAGCGGCATGGTCCGTAATCTGTCGGTGTCCACGCACCTTGAGTGCACTGGAAGAAAACATAGTAAGTGGATGATCAGGTCGAAGTTATGTTGCTGAATTGCTTGAAAAATAGCTGACTTTTCTGTGGGACATGATTAAATCTCGCCGCTGCTGATGAACCACGAGGCAGCGAAGGAAATAATTGAAGTGAGGAGTATGGCACGGCCCAGATCGAGTCCCCGTCACCGTCTCCACCCACTCGTAACGACCTAACACCATTGTCCCTTCCTCGCTCGTTCTCAACTTGCGCTTGCCTTTCTAGACTCTAAATCATGAATCAAAAGGGCACAGCCTACTACCACCACTGCAGTTCAGGAAGAAAATAAAAAAAAGAAGAAGAGAGGGATCCTGAACTTTTAGACAGTCACACATCTCCTTTCTTCAGCTCTGATTGATGAAGGATTTATTACATATACTGCTTTCCGTTCTCCAGATCTGGAGTCGTTTGACACACATACACCAACTGACTCTTTTAACGCCCCGGTTGGGCTTCAGAGCCGAGTGGAGCATCTGTTGGTGGCACCAACCAGTATCTTTCTGATAGAGTGGTCGCCCTTGATCCTAAATGAGAAGCTCGGTCATAGTTGTTCATGGGTGCTAAAAAGCTCGAACCATCTCTCTGTCCTTCTTTTTTAAAGAAATTGCTAAATTCTGTCAGATTAGTTTGACATTTTTTTTTTCTTTTTCGGTTCAGTATATACGTAGTACCATTGTCTCAGCAGTGACACTAGCCCTGAACTATTTCATTTCTAAGCAAGAATGGTACTTACTCCAGTATACAAGCGCGCGTTGAGTTCCATCATTCTCATATACTGCTAGTACTAGAGATCGAGTAGAGTTATTCCAAGTCTATAAGAACCCTGTATTCAGCAAATCTTAGCTTCGTAATGATGCGCCGACACTGTCGATCGCTCTCGCTTTCAGGTGATAGTTCTGTCATCCTCTTGGGCAAGTTTTCTGGCGCGCTCTGACTCGGGATCAAGTTTGGCACGAGGAATCAAATCAACGGATGGAGTCGCCATCACCTCAACCAAATTTCTGGTGCCTAATTTGCCATGACACAAGGTAGACGAAACTGAACTGACCTGTGGAAGAGGAGAAGGCAACGCCCTCAAGCACTGCATTGAAAGGTTGTGCGTAGAGCTGATTTGCCCATGAAAATATGGCTAAGATTAAAAGATGACTGGATCAGGATGGACGCAGAGGAAGGAGAGGCTGTTTCTTGCTGCCTCTGTTCTGATCTGTTCTGTTGGGGAGTCCCATTCACCTTTTAGTACAAAACTGTTCACCAATTGCCAAATTGTTTAGCCTAACCAAAGGTTCAGTTCACGAGGCATAGTATACGTTGCCGGAATCTTCACACGGATCACGAGGCGTAACTAAAGCTAAGCAACTTCGAATCGGGTCTTGCTTGTTGCTTGATTGGTCGTCAACAATACTACGCTCATGGTACGGCGGTGTCGTCAATGATTGATATCACTCGACGGGTTTACTCCCTCCGTCCCTCGGGATGGTAACTGCGGACACAAATCTGTTCAAATTAGAGTTATTTTACTGTACAACTTTGCTTGAACCTTCAACGCGAGAGGAACTGCACGCGACATCCGCCCGTCTACCACGTAGGAACGAGGTGGCTACTGAGGAACCATTGGTCCGGAGCAGGGGGACGAGACGCTGGACGGCGCCAATGGATCCCGGGCCACGTGAGACGCGATCGGACGACGGACGCGAACCCACCTAACATCGCTCTGATCACTCAACTCCCGCCCGCGAGGGCGCCGCGCCTCCTCAAATACTCGTTCTCGCCACCTCCGCTTCATTCTCCGCGTCCACCAGGAGCAGAGAGAGACAGAGGAGACCGTGATGGGCGGCTCCTCGGAGCTGATCTGCCGCCGCGGCCACGACGGGCAGGCGACGGATGACGCTTCGGCCGAGGAGGAGGCCAACAAGCCGCGGAGGCCGGTGCTGTTGCGGTACGTGATGGCCGAGCAGCGCCTGGCGTTCGCGTTCGTCGGCATGGCCATGGCCTCGCTCGTATTCCTCCTCCTGGAACCTACCTCTTCGACGACCTCCTCCTCCTCTGTTGCGCGCCTCGCGGCGGTGGGTGTCGCGTCCCGGCAGTTGTCCTCGTCATCCACGCCGATGATGATCCCGGCGGGGGCGGGTGGCCGCGTGCCGCTGGGGCTGAAACGCAAGGGCCTGCGCGTGGTGGTGACGGGCGGCGCCGGGTTCGTGGGCAGCCACCTGGTGGACCGTCTCCTGTCGCGCGGCGACAGCGTGATCGTTGTCGACAACCTCTTCACGGGGCGGAAGGCGAACGTGCTGCACCACGTCGGCAACCCGCGGTTCGAGCTGATCCGGCACGACGTGGTGGAGCCGATCCTGCTGGAGGTGGACCAGATCTACCACCTGGCGTGCCCGGCGTCGCCCGTGCACTACAAGCACAACCCCGTCAAGACCATCAAGACCAACGTCGTGGGTACGCTCAACATGCTCGGCCTCGCCAAGCGCGTCGGCGCCAGGTTCCTGCTCACCAGCACCAGCGAGGTCTACGGCGACCCGCTGCAGCACCCGCAGGTCGAGACCTACTGGGGCAACGTCAACCCGATCGGGGTCCGGAGCTGCTACGACGAGGGAAAGAGGACGGCGGAGACGCTCGCCATGGATTATCACCGTGGTGCAAACGTCGAGGTCAGGATCGCAAGGATCTTCAACACCTACGGGCCTCGCATGTGCATCGACGACGGCCGAGTCGTCAGCAACTTCGTCGCCCAGGTAATCC
>BCLF01000001.1:439102-492747 GCA_001602275.1 Zoysia japonica | reverse complement strand
CAGGTAATCCATACACGATCGAGAAAGTACAGTGGAAGCGCACGGACATGACATGCGTCTGGATGGATGTTAACCTCGATCTGGCTGGTTGACGATGACGATTGGTGCAGGCACTGAGGAAGGAGCCCCTGACGGTGTACGGCGACGGCAAGCAGACGCGGAGCTTCCAGTACGTCTCCGATCTGGTGAGCACTCTCTTTCTCGTCTCTCTGCCGAGCATTGCGAATCTGCAAGTGTCCGATGCGAATTCGTTGCTGCTGCCCGAGCTCACAACGGCACGCAAGCTCCAACGACCTTTTGCGATGGAGATGGAGGCGTGGTTCCCTACTGCACTGGATGCCGCGGCCGTGAAGACTTGTCTGGTCCCCGGGTGTTGTTTCCTGAGGCTTCAACGCAAAGCAACCTGCTAAAACATTGCAGAAACAGAGTAACAAGCATCGTCATCTGGACTAGGTTTGCACTGTTTGGCGGTCGTCGATACCGACAGTGCAGCTAGCTAGCTCGCCTCCTTCGAGAAGAGTAGAGCAGTAGCCAGTAGCCATCAATCAGCCTCTTTCTTCTTCAATCAATTGAGAGAGCTCGTCTCGTCTGTGCAGGTTGAGGGCTTGATGAAGCTGATGGAAGGGGAGCACGTGGGCCCGTTCAACCTGGGCAACCCCGGCGAGTTCACGATGCTGGAGCTGGCCAAGGTGGTGCAGGACACCATCTACCCCAACGCGCGCATCGAGTTCCGGCCCAACACCGCCGACGACCCGCACAAGCGCAAGCCGGACATCAGCCGCGCCAAGGAGCTGCTGGGATGGGAGCCCAAGGTCTCGCTCCGGAACGGACTGCCGCTCATGGTGCAGGACTTCCGCAACCGCATCTTCGGCGACCAAGACATGCCTGCCGGTGCCGGAAACAACTGATCTCCGGCGATGTTTCATTGCGCGCGTCCATTGGAATGTTTCTTCAGACGTACGTACTCCGTGTAGCCTTTTACTGGATGATGGATCGGAGTTGATTAAGGAGGGGAAGCAGATGTAATTGTAATCCATGACCGGAACCCAAGGATGGATGGATGGATACATGTGTGTAGGATAGGATAGTTAATTAGCTCTGCTGCCTGAGCATCATTCAGATCGAGACACACATGTTGTAGCTGCAACTGCCTGCATGATGCTGCTGCTGTTGTTGCAAGAACCCAGGACGACGAACCACGCGCCGGCAGCAGGAGGTCGAGGTCTTCGTGAAGACGACTGTACGCTGGCCTCCTTGATGCTAGTGTTATTTTGTTGTTCTTCTGTTTTCTCTTTTCTTTAAATAGTATCCAGTACATGTTAATTATTTGTTCGTTTTGATGTAACTTTTGTTCTTGTAAAAGAAATACCAGCTATAAGAGTTTAGCTCCCCGCTAGTTTCCCCAAGGACAATGATGGTGATGACTCTGCCAATAATACATTTGGATGCTAAAAGCAATATATGTTCACCATTATTATCAAGATCCAATTTGTGGAAGGGGGTTTTCTGCACTATAAGAAATCATCATCCAATGAGGGGCACTTTCTGAACAAATGGTTTCTATCATAAAAGACCAACCAATTACGGTCTGTGTCATCATCAGAATGTAACGGCCCAAAAGGCCGTAAACAGGCCCATGTGTTTTTTCAGAGAGCCGCTCAACGGAATCATCCCGGCCCAAAAGACCAATCCGCCTACTCGAATGGAAAAGCATACGTGACCTGTATCTAAGCCCCCCAAAAGGCATCAATCACTGCTCTCGTCTCCGGGAACCCTAGCCGCCACACAGACTGCTCGCTCGAGCACAAGCCGAGAAAGAGGGGGAGCAGATGGCGCGCGTCGCGGCGACGGCGACGAAGGGCCGCGCGGCCGGCGGGAAGAAGAAGGGTTCGGTCACGTTCGTGATCGACTGCACCAAGCCCGTGGAGGACAAGATCATGGACATCGCCTCGCTCGAGAAGTTCCTGCAGGAGCGCATAAAAGTCGCCGGAGGCAAGGCTGGGAACCTCGGCGACTCCGTCACCGTCTCTCGCGACAAAAACAAGGTCACCGTCACCTCTGAGGGCCCCTTCTCGAAGAGGTATGAACGCCTACGTGCTTTAGATCTTGCGTTCTTTCACATTCAGTTGTTGTGTGCCCTGATGCAATTACTAGAATAGTCATTTGCAATGTTGTGCGTGCCTGTGTGTAGATCTGAGGATTTGTTGCATGATAGCGCGAGATCACTGGTAACTTCTACAGGTGTACTGTACATGGAATCGCAATTTTGCAAGCTCGTCATTTTTATGTTATCACTGTCTCTATTGTGAATATTTCTGGATGAGTGACAGAGGCATGTTGTTACTTGTTAGAATGCTTCCATGTCGATCAATTTGTCATCTGTGGACCTTAACAAGCCGTGATGGTGCTGCCTCAGCCGAAAACAGTAGTTATCAGGGTAATCGTAACTTAATCGATGGAGATTTCTTGTCTCTCAGATGGTTTATATGACGTTATCACAATATTGAATCTGCAGCTTTTTTATAGACTGTCATGTATACATTGATCTTACCTGAACCTGGGTACTTGGTAAGGAAATCAATCTATCATCAATGCCTTTTGTTTGATTGTTTTGACATGTGTTATGTGCATTGCTAATAGACCTCATTCTGATTGAACATTCTCTGTATTATCAGGTACCTGAAGTACTTGACCAAGAAGTACTTGAAGAAGCACAACGTGCGGGATTGGCTTCGTGTTATTGCAGCCAACAAGGACCGCAATGTCTATGAGCTCCGGTACTTCAACATTGCTGAGAACGAGGGCGAGGAGGAAGAATAGGGTGCATCCCACTTATATATTAGTTTTGAGCTTGTTGGTTTTGTGTACTTGATCAGCACTAGTTATTCGCACCTATCTTATCATGTTTATGCTGTGGTGAGCTTTGGATAGTTATGCCTGGTCGGTCGAACTCTCCTTGGTGCCTATGGACATGCTTTGTTGTGAACCGAAAGAAATGTAATATGGAAGATATACTGCATTTCTTCGCCCGCTTTGATTGTTACTGGTGCTGCTCTGCGAGCATTGTCTAGTAGTGGTAATTTGTTTTGGATTGTCTTTCCGCTTGTCTAATTTTGTCCGTCAATATTGGATGTATTGTCATGTTGACAGCTATTGTCAACTTCAATTTCTGGAGGTGATAGTCTTGAGCATGTAAATCATTATTAACTTCTAATTCTGTGCTTTAATTCTTATTGCATAAAGCTACCTCCTATCCATTATTTCAAGGAAAATTCCAACTTATAAAGTTACTTGGATATAGTAGACCAACTTGTCATAGTCAAGTTTCAGCAGTGCACCTGAAATTATTTTGCACGCAAGAATTCAGTCACACATGTTAAGCAAGCTCAAGGGACTTTCTTTGGAATGATACAAATGTTGCGACGCGCTGGCCCTTCTAGCAGTTCTTATCAACACAACTTCTGATCTGCAACCTATCGAAGTACGAGTATCCCAGTTTCTGATTTGCTGCTCAGCTCTCCTACAGCATTAGTGTCCACTAGACAGTGGCTCTCCTACAGGGTGTATTACAAGCAACAGCTCCCATAAAGGCTACAGCAATCCAAACACCTTTCTGGTCACTTCAGACAGTGGTATTCGGATTAAAGGTTGCTGATTATCTGGCTTCGTAAGGCTATCTTTCTTAGTAACACCACCTGCTGTTCTGAAACTTGAATTTTTCACCATTGGATCCTCCTGTTCTTTGGCTGGTTCATCTTTAACTGGTGGTTTCTCAGTCATTTTTGCTGAGTACCTAACCTCTCGTTCAGTACAAACCGTTCCTTTAACCTCCACGTTATTTATATTTTCATTAAGCTCATGCAAATTTTTTGATGAAGACAGCGAAGGGATATCACTTTCTGTTGCGATGGGAGGCTCCACTCTGTCATCAGAACAACTATAAGGCACATCAGAGTTGGGGAGGTGATGCTTCTCTTGTTCTTCACTGTCACTGTGATGCAACTTGCCAAGAATCCTCCAAGTCACAGCATCCGGTGTTAGGCCATTTCTTCTCATCTCCTTCACCAACTGATAGGCCAACTTCTTTGACCCCTCCTTGCAAGCAGTGTCTATGAGTATATTGTAGCACACAACGCTGGGAGAAATGACGGAGTCTACCAGCTCATACAAGAAATCGCAAGCCTGTTCCAGTTTACCCTGTTTGCAGAGACCTCCAAAGATTGCACTGTACACATAATCATCATGTATCCCTGATGGCCAGACCACATCGTCCCAGAATGCTTTTGCTTTCTCCAGTCGTCCTGCATCACACAGCCCTTTGATCACCAAAGTGTGAGTCACAGAATCAGCAGCGACATTATTAGCCTTCATCTCCTCAAGCACTTGCATTGCTGTATCAACCTGCCGCAGGCCAAATAGTCCCTTGAGGACGCAGTTGTACGTGACAACTGTTGGAGAGCACCGGCGCCTAGGCATCAAAGTATGCAGCACATCAAGAGCTTCTGCATGGTCACCCGCTTCCAGATACCCGGATATGAGTGTGGTGAAGGTGACAACGTCGGGAGCGCAGAACTTCCCGCTGAGCATATCATCCAAGATCCTTCTGGCCTCGCGTGATCTCCCAGCTTTAGAGAAACCATGGATGACAGTGTTCATAGTGATGATGTCCGGCTTGCATCCTGCCTGCAGCATGGACATGAGCACGGCAAGCTGCTCACTGGGATTGTCCACGAGCCGCAGCGCTCCAAGAAATATGTTGTATATCCTAGTTCTGGTCTCTCTGGTCTCTTCATCAGCACCACTACCACCCCTGTCATGGACACAGTGCGGTTGCAGCAAGAGGTCCAGAATATCCTTGGCCTTGCTGACCTCGTTCTCCCGACAGAGCTCGTCCACAAGTACCTTGTATGTTCCTTCCCTCGGGCGATACCCAAAAGTCGCACCTTCCATCACCAGCTGGTGCGCTCTCAGGCGGGCACCAGGTTTCTTCTGGCTGGTGCATAGCCCGTGAACGATGCAGTTGTAGGAGACGGTGCTCGGGCACACGCCCCTCTTCCTCATGATGTACACAATCCTGGACGCGCCATGGTGCTGTCCGGCGCGGCAGAGCGAGTCGATAATCTGCGCGTACGCGAACTCGTCGGCCACGCGACACCGCCGCTGCGGCATCTCCTCCGCGACCCGGAAGACGACGTGGAAGAACCCCTCGGCGCACAGGCACTGCACGAGGTTGGCGAACGCGGCGTTCGTGAGCTCCTGGTCCTCCTCCCCCTCCTCCTCTCGGAGCTCGCAACCATCCACACCCGCGGTTCCCGGCCAGAGCCGGTTGTCGACCAGGTCCATCGCGGCGTCGACGTCGCGGCCGCGGAGCAACGCCTTGACGAGGAACGTACGCGCGAGCGAGGTGGCGACCACCCCGCGGCCCCGCATTTCGTCGAGCAGCTTCCGCGCGGATACCGCATCGGCCGCGCGCGCGTACCCGTCGAGCAGCGCGGCGTAGGACGCCGCGTCGGGCCGCGCGCGCATGCGGAGGAGCAGGCGGTGCGCGAGGAGAACCGGGGTCGGAGGCGGCGGCGGGCGGTCGGCGGCGCGGCATAGCTGCGCGAGGAGGCGGTTGTAGTTTGGGAGCGAGGGCGCGAGCTCCGGGGAGGTGGATGCCTGCTGGAGGAGGCGCAGCGTGAGGAAAGGCGTGCCGGCGCGGAGGAGGCTGCGGAGCAGCTCGTCGAAGCGGGCGCGGGATAGCAGCGCGGAGGAGGAGCCGGCGGAGGAGAGGAGGAGCAGCGAGACGCGGTGGTGCGCCTCCGCGGAGCGGCCCGACGCGCAGAGCGTGTCCACCAGGCGCGCCAAGTCCATCGGTCAAAGTCAAAGCAACGCGACAAGGTGAAAAGAAAAGGCTCGTTCGAACTGGACCGAAACGATTGGCCGGCCTGCTTTGTCATTTTTTTTGAAGGGTTGTTGAGGCTGGCCTGCTGTGGGAGCCGATTGGCCCGTGGGCCGGGTAAATATCGCAGGCCCAGGTTGACCGACCCCAGGCGGCTGCTGGCTGTCGGTGCTGCGATGGTGCAGTGACAGTCTGACATGCAGGATCCACTGATCCAGGCAGCAGCGTTGCTGTGTCCGGGATGACGCCTACTGACACACACACACACACACACAGTACGCCGCGTTGCGTCCGTCGTCCAGCGTTCCGCCATGGCCGCAAGTAACATGCCATTCATGCGGCATGGCATGGGGTGCCGGGTGCCCACTTCACAGAATCCCAAGCAAGCTGCAGTGACATGCCTGCTGGTCCACGATAGAGTTGACGCATTTCCACACCGCGGTCACGTCAGCCGATGAAGCTGTGTTCAGTTCTTCTCCCCTGCACGCGACCATGAGCTTGCGTTGCCGGTGAAAGAGGAAGAAGGAGAAGCGCAGCAACTGTAAATTCCGTCAGATCGTCGCCCGCGAATCCTGCTGGCGTCTCCGTCCGCCGTCGTCCCCACGCATGGAGATCGGTCACCGCAGAGGCAGCACCAGTAGCTGACTCCCTGCTTCGATCGATCGTGCCTTTGCGTGTGCGCGTGCTTGGTTCTTGCCCTTGCTTGCTCTCCTCGTCTGCTCCGTGGCTCGAGCCCCCGGCTCCGTCACGTTGCTCGGCATTCCGATGAACCGGACAGGATGGCCGTGCGATGACGCAGGCACTGTACTACACCTAAGTGCACTCAGTCATGGCAGCTAGTGGACCAAGCAAGGCAGCGTGCAAGCCGGCTTAGGCCTCTTTTGATTGAAAGATTTTTTTTTTTGTGTTTTTTTAAAATTAAATTAATTTTTAATAAATTTCTGCATAATTTCTGCAAAAATACTGTATTTCAAAGAACCCTTTAAGCTCCGATGGACGACGTCCCTAGCCTCGTACCAAAAGCTCTTGAATCAAACCAGTAGCTAGGAGAAGAAGTGAGCCCGGTGAACTCTTTGCTGTGCCCGCAAAGTCACTTGTCAAGAGGCATCAGTTCACAATGGCCTCAGCCAGCCAGCCTAATGCCAAAAGATCACCAAAGACATACAATTTTCTCATCAGGTGTCCTCAGGCCAGGGTTTATGATTTCGTTTGAACCATTAAAACCGATCGAGACTGGTTTGACGAAAACCGCGAAAATTGTAAAAATCGGTTAAAAACCGTTTCAAATCAAAAATTCAAAATTTGAACAAATTGCTACAGTAAATCGCTCAGTTTCACCGGTTAGCCGAGCAGTTTCAACGGTTAACCGCTTAGTTTTTACGGTTTTAGATTCAAAATTTGAAACTCAACGGTTTTTACGGTAAGCCGAGCGATTTTAGCAGTAAGCCGAGCAGTTTTAACGGTTTTCGGTATTCTGAAATTTTTCAAATTTTCAAATTTTTTAAAATTTTGAAAATAAAAACCTATCGTCCGATAAAACCGAACCGTAGCGGTTTGATCAAGAACCGCAAAAACCGAGCCGTTTACTGCGGTTTTGTGAACCCTGCCCCAGGCTCGTATCAAGAGCAACTGGTGGCAACCAGTAGTAGAAAAACGTGGAAGAAATTGATGGTAAACACAGTCAGTTAACCATTTTACATGTATTTGTTTCTCCAAATAAATGTTACTCCCTCCATCCAATAATATTTTGCTCCCTCTTTCCCTAAATATAAGAAATTCTAGGTTTTTTTTGACTTTCAATGCTTTCCAACTTTGACTGTTAATAATAAAAGAATAAAAAATATTAATAAAGTGTAAATGATATTATATGTAAACTTTTTCATTTAAAATAATTTAGTTTTTGATATTATCGTTAAAGTTAAGAGAGTAACTTCGAATCAACCTTCAATTCCTTATATTTTGGGAAGGAGGGAGTAAGAATTTGAAGGGCTTTGTACTTGTCCAAAAAATATAATGATTTGAGAGATGTAAACATAATAAAACAGGTGATTTGGATGAATGAGGAACTTTTTATGTGATAAAAGCAAAGGTACGATTTTTTTTTTTAATTCTATCCTTATTCTTGGACGGAGGAAATACTCCATTTGTAAATATATAATGACTGTGCACAACATTTGTGGACATGTAACGACTGGGAGTACTCCAATATTGGTGAATATGTAACGACAGTAATACAAATCTTTCTAACATGAATAAATATAAGATCAGAATATTGGATACTACAGTAGCTGATAATGTCCCAAGAATTTTGCGTGGTACGAGAAAATCTCAGGCGTCCGCCATTTGAATCCGAAGTTGCAATTTACTGATCACACTAGACCAGCACAATCCGCTAGATAATGACCGTCATTGAAACCATCGTGGAACTGACGCATCCATATTGCAGGTAAAAACCATCTGTCTATATAATACTCCCTCCGCTTTTAAATTGGGGTCGTTTGACTTCTAACATCATTTTTATTTATTTTATTCAAAAAATTAGTTTAAATATGTAAAATTATAAGCTGTGTTTAAAGCAACTTTGACGATAAATCAAATTATAACAAAATTTATCATATTTTTTAATAAGATAAATAGTGAAAATTAATGTTAAAAATCAACAGTGATATTAATTTAATAACAGAGGGAGAGCACGTCACACTGTTGAACTGGCCGATCGGTGATCCAATGGGTCTGCCCCTTGTGTTCTTTCTCGGCGTGAACTCCTGTTTGCGTCGTCAGTTGCTGACATATGCTTATTCTCTGAACAATTGGTTTTGACAATTCTCAAAGTTTGGAAACCTGATTTTGACACAATCAAGGACAACCAGGATTCAACGATCTGCTTTCTGACGTTTTCTATCTGTTGCGTCATATTCGTATACCCATAAGTCCATAAACAAGAGGAAACGGAAAAGTGGAAAACGACACATCCGATTTTTCATAGTGTGGAGAAGAGACTGCAATATGTGTGCTCTCGAATAGCCAAATGGCAAAGTAAGGATTCATGGAGCAAAGTGAACAGGCCGTCTTCGGAACAGCGTACCGAACAGACAGATCACAAAATTATCATCCCGGCCTATATCGGTGACAATTAACGAATGAGTTCACAAAGCATGCACAGTGCAGTGTCGCCATTGCACACAGAACAAGAGCATAGCGAACTCGATCAGCTTGTTGCATCATTACCTTGAGGATGAGGATGGAGAGCGCGCGCGGGATGCGAGGAGCTTGCGATTCCGGGGCGGCGAAGTGAGAAAGACCCTGATGGAGAAGGAGAACACGTGCAATACTGCCTCTCGTCCGACCGACTCCAGATAATCCATGGAGATGAGAGAAAACGGATGTATGCACGTGCCCTGCTTCTCCAACGTGGTCCCTCTCACTGATCTCGTTCCCAAAATCCTCAGAGGAATGGTGTCGGGGCCAGTGAGGAGGGCTGGAGGAGGAAGAAGACCCACGACCATTTTACAGACGGGTGGAGACCGGGGGGAGAGAGAGAGAGAGAGAGAGAGAGAGAGAGAGAGAGAGACGCGAAGAACCTAGAATATGTTTACTTACTCCTACTATACCATATGATGTCTTAGCCGTTGCCGGCGATGCTGTAGGCAGCCGGTTGCTGGCCGGCCGGAGCAGGCGCCACACCGGCATAGGGCACCTGCTCTAGCTAAGACGTGAGTTGACAAAAACATTATATTATCAACGGCAAGCAAACTCGATGCTTCTGAAAGAGAGAGAGGGCGACCGTACCCAGCTGCACGATTATGTCACGGTTTCCTATTTTTTTCTGCTCGCCTACAGAGATGACCGCGACTTTTATGTCTTCCTGTTCGTCGGTTGATGCGTCGCTGTCCAGGTGTAAGCAAACTGCAGGCCATGGCGCCCGTGCATGCGTAGTGTCCAGGTGTAAGCGTATTGCTGCGTCTGCCTGCACGGAAGATCGAGGAGCGATCGGTGATCCGGCAGTGCGGCCAAGCCCTTGCCGTGGCGCAAAGCTAGCGCGCGGAAACCCTCGTGGATTTCGCGAGATAGACACGCAAAGGTCCAATACCTTGCGTATCCAGGGAAGCAAACCAAAGCAGACGACGACGACGACGACGGGAGGTGCACGATGGACGTGCGGATTGACGCGTGACGGACGGACGGGGTGGACAGCGAGAGTGCCGGAGCTCGGAGTAGACGTCGAACCAGATGAGATCGAGTGAGAGGCTTCCAACTGACGGGGCTGGATTTGTTTTGATCTTATCGAATGTGATCCCGGAATTTATGACCATTTACCGGACGCTATCAAATCAAATTTGTTTTTACATCATCGCAAAAAATAAAATTGTTTTTACACGATCAAATCAAATTTATTGGGTGGGTGCCTGTGGAGCCGTGAGGCTCAGTTCGTAGGTGGCCCATCGGGCTATTGCACCTCAAGCCCAGAATGCTTTTTCCTGGGACAGAAGGCCCACGATCTCTCAGAAAGCAGTCCGGGTGACGAACCGAGATCGAAGCACAGAATACGTCTCCAATGGCACGATCGCTGGCTCGTCCACGGCATGCACAGTACTACGCACACAGTACATGGATCTGGTTCTAGTAGTAGTTGACGTGACTAGTAACCTCCGTTCAAAAATAGTAGCATTTAAAGTTTCATCCTTAAAGTTTCAAATGCGTCTAATATTTTCGGATGGAGGGAGTAGTACGGAGGAGCACAGTTCGTGGCTGAATCCGAATCTGAATGGAGCAAGCTAAGAATGTAATTCTGTGAGAGAGATCAGAGATGATCCTGCAGGCATCATCATATGGTCACGGGCACGCATGAAAAGACTCAAATCAGTGGAGCCCCAATGAAAAGGTCGGTCACGAGCTGCGGAGACAGCAGCGCACAACGAGCTGCAGGTCGTCAGTGGTGACGACACCATCCCAAGTGGGTGGAGCACTTGTTTATTTGTCTGATCGATCCTTGACAGGTCGACTTGCCTTTGGCTCGTCGACTTGCTTACTCCGTCCAAGATTATAAAGATTCTTACGTTTCTCCATACAAAATAAGAATTGAAAAAAAGAGATTATTATACCTCTGCTTTTAACGTAAAAACATTCTTACTCATTCAACTACCTTCTCATTTATTACGTTCACATTTCTCAAATGCCTACATTTTTGAACAAATACAAAGCTCTTCAAATGCTTACATTATTAGATGGAGATAGTTTATGCTTTGCTAGCTGTAATAGGAACAAACAAAATGGCAGCTAGCTGCATCAGTTCAGTTCAGCTCACTCTCGTCTGAACATGCTAACAACTGAACCGTTTTGTTATACTATAAGCATGTGCGGAGACACAGATCGGTTAGCTGCTCAATCTCACTGGTCTCGGTGTGCTAAACTACATACTGAATACGAAACGCGCAAAGCGCGATTTTGAGACCACAGATGAGATCGACAGCTAGCCGTGGCACAGCCGCGGCTTTAAGCAACCACGGAGACACAAAGCCTCCATCCAGGGCTGTCTGTTTCGCAAAAGCGTAACGAATCCGTCCATCCCAAAGTGCTCACCATGATGAATGACTGCATTTTTGCTATTCACATTAGGGGTATTTGATAGTTGCTCTTCAACCACTAATCGAGGTCAAAAACTTGAGCAACTAGCGGTAAAAGGGCGCCCAGACAATTCGAAGATGTGAGTTCTTTTTTTAAAAGAAAGCAGCATGAGCACTGCCATTCATTAAGGAGGAGAGTACACAAAAGAAAATAATTACAGGGTGCTTAACAGCGACCCAAGCTCGTCATCAAGACGACAGCCGAGACGACAAAGCAACAAAAGAGAAAAGAGACTAAAAGCTAGAACGGCACAGTAGACAGAAACAGATGGATTTCATCCAGGTCGCTGTTCTCGGAGCCGAAAGAGCCTTGCTGTCGAAGATGTGAGGTTAAAAACAGCAGTCCACTTTCTAGTTTCGTTCCGAGTCTCGAGTCTATAAAATAGCTATGGCGCAGGCCTTCCGTAAACAAACAAGAAGCCAGGCGAGCAAAGCTGCTGGTTGTCTCTGCGCCCATCAGCAGCACCCAGACAAATGGCATCCAAGGCCGTCCTTGTCGCGGCCGCCGTGGTCGCGTTGGCGTTCCTGCTCGGCTCGGCGGAGGCGAAGCTCGGGAAGCTCAGGGGGCTCGGGAAGCTCGGGAAAGTCGGTCGCCTGGTCATCAGCGGCGTCGTGCCCTGCAACACCGGCAGCCTCATCGACATCGCCACCTCCCCGGCGTTCCCAAGTAAGTGCAAGGACACCCTGCTGCTGCATGCTACACTCCAGTGTAGTAGTAGCACGAGCATACTCCAATTGGATCAAGGTACCTGTAGGCTGACAGCGCACGTATACAGATGCGGACGTGGAGCTGCGGTGCATGGGCAAGCTGGTTGCGGGCGCGACGACCAACACCAACGGGTCGTTCACGATCGAGGCGGACATGATAGGCGCGCTGGCGGCGTTCATCGGCGGGTGCACGCTGGAGGTGGACACGCCGCTGATCAAGTGCAAACATTTCAGGCCCAGGTTGACCCCAGGCTGCTGCTGGTGCTGCCTGCGATGGTGCAGTGACAGTCTGACATGCAGGATCCACTGATCCAGGCTGAGCGTTGCTGTGTCCGGGATGACGCCCACTGACACAAACACACACAGACAGTACGCCTGCGTTGCGTCCGTCGTCTACCGTTCCGCCATCGCCGCAAGTAACATGTCACTCATGTGGCATGGCATGGGGTGCCCTCCTCACAGAATCCCAAGCGAGCAGTGACATGCCTGCGCGCTGGTCCACGATAGAGTTGACGCATTTCCACGCCGCAGTCACGTCAGCCGATGAAGCTGTGTTCAGTGTTCTTCTCCACTGCACGCGACCAGGAGCTTGCGTCGCTGGTGAAAGAAGAAGAAGGAGAAGAGCAGCAGCAACTGTAAATTCCGTCAGATCGTCGCCCGCGAATCCTGCTGGCGTCTCCGTCCGTCGTCGTCCCCACGCATGGACTCCTCGGCTCCGTCTCGGCGCTCGGGATTCCGATGCACCGGACAAGATGGCCGTGCGATGACGGAGGCACTGTACTGCACCTAAGTGCACTCGACCATGGCAGCAAGTGGACCAAGCAAGGAAACTTGCAAGCCGGTTTAAGTTCCAATCGACGACGTCCCTAGCCTCGTCCGAAAAGTTACTACTCCTACTAGTGGCTCTTGAACCATCCAACCAGTATGAGTAGAAGTGAGCCCTGAATAACCTTGTTGGTGAACTCTTTGATGTGCCCGCAAAGTTTTACTCCTTGTCAAGAGGCATCACTTTACAATGGCCCCAACCTAATGCCAAACGATCACTAATCAGGTGCCCCCAGCCTCGTGTCTAGAGGAATTGGCAACAAGTAGTAGAAAAATGCGGAAGAAATTAATGGTAAACACAGTCAGTTAACCATTTGTACAAGTACTCCGGATTCGGTTTTTCTAAACAAAAGTAATGTTCTACTCCCTCCGTGTCAAATTGTAAATTATTTTGGTCTCCAAATTTTACTACAGCATATTATAAGTGTTCTCACTTTTCAATACATCTTCCTATATTCTCAATAAAACTCTATCTCTATCTCTTTTCTCCTTATTTATTTTTTGGTACATTTCACATTTTACATTTTTCTTAATTCTCATATCCAGATCTAAAATGACCCGTAAATTGGAACGGATGGAGTAGTATTTGTGAACATGTAACGCTTGTACAATAGCAGTATTCCATAGCATTTTTTTTACCTCGAACTGTTTTTTAAAATCTGTACCGTAATACTAGTACAAATCTCTTCTAATATGAATATATGCTGAGAATATCCCAAGAATTTTGCGTGGTACGCAAAGAAAACCTGACGCCCGCCATTTGAATCCCAAGGTGCAATTAGCGACCAGCACAATCCGCTAGATTACGACGGTCACTGAAACTATCGTGGAACTGACTCATCCATATTGCAGTTCATCAAAACCGTCTGCATCTAATAAACTACTGTCTCTGTTCAGAAATAGCAGCATTTGAAGTTTTACTTGTAGAGCTTCAAATGCTATTATTTCCGGACAGAGGAAGTATACATTAAAGTGCAACATCACACTGTTGAAACGGCCGATCGGTGATCCAGTGGTCTGTAATTGTACATTGTGTTCGTTCTCGGCGTGAACTCATGTTTGCAGCGTCAAATGCTGACATTTGCTTATTCTCTGAACAAATAGTTTCGACAATTCTCCACGATTGGAAACTTGATTTTGACAGAATCAAGGACATGAACGATTCGACGAGCAGCTTTTACGCATTTTCTATCTGTTGCGTCATATTCGTGTACCGCCTAAACAAGAGAAAAAAGAAAAGTGGAAAACGACACATCTGATTTCATACAGTGAAGAAACAGCAATGTGTGCTCTCGAACAGCCAAATGGCAAAGTAAGGATGCAGGAGCAAACTTAGCATGCCTTGTGTTCGCCGTCTTCGGAGCGATGTACTGTATATATCGAACAGCCAAATTGCAAAATAATCACATCCCGGTAGAAAAAAGAGTCAGTATCAGTGATGATTAACGAACAAATTCACAAGGCATGCATGCGCAGCGCAGTGAAGTGCCGCCATTGGTCAGAGAACAAGAGCAAAGCGAACTCAACTTGTTGCATCGTTACCTTGAGGATGACGATGGAGAGAGCGCCAGCGATGCGAGTACCTTGCAATTCCGGGGCGGCAAAGTGAGGAAGACCCTGATGGAGAAGGAAAACACGTGCAATACTGCTTCTCCCCCGACTCCAGATGTATGTAATCCATGGAGATGAGAAAGAACGGATGCATGCACGTGCCCTGCTTCTCCAACGTGGTCCTTCTCACTGATCTCGATCGTACGTTCTCAAAATCCTGGAATGGTGACTTGGCCAGTGAGGAGGGCTGGAGGAGGAAGAAGACCCCCGACCTTTTTATAGACGGGTGGGGGGAGAGAGAGAGAGAGAGAGACGAGAAGAACCAAAAATATGATTACTTAGTAGTATATCATAAGTAGTGCCCGGTGTAAGCACACTGCAGGCCATGCCACCAATGCATGCGTATATAGTAGTATCATCTAACTGGAGTAAAAGTGCGTTGCTGTTTCTTCCTGCACGGGAGAGGAGCGATCGGTGGTCGACTGATCGGGCACGGCCAAGCTATTGTCGGGGCGCAAACTGCGCCCAGCGCGCTGAAACCCTTGGTCGTGGATTTCACGAGATACACACGCAAAGATCTGAATGTCTTGCGTATCCCGGGAAGCAAAACAAAGCAGACGACGACGACGAGAGACGCATGCATGATGGACGTCCGGATTGACGCCTGACGGACGGACGGACGGACGGGATGGGCAGCGAGAGTGCCGGAGCTAGACGAAGCAGATGAGCTCGAGGGAGAGGCTTCCAATTGACGGAGCTGTTTTTGATTTGATCTTATCGAATGTGATGAGGTCCCCGAATTTATAGACCGTTTACCCATTGGGCTATGTACTGCACCTCAAGCCCAAAATGCTTTTCCTGGGCCAGAAGGCCCACAATCTCTCGGAAAGCATTCCCGGTGACAAACGGGTGAGCGCAGAAGAATACGTCTGCAATGGCAAGCTCGCCGGCTCGTCCACGGCATGCATAGTACTACGCACACAGTACCTGGATCTGGCTCGTCCACGGCAAGCTAGGAGCAGTACGGAGGGGCACAGTTCATGGCTGATTCTGAAACTGAATGGAGCAAGCTAAGAATACGATTCTGTGAGAGGTCGATGATCTAGCTTGCTGCAGGCACCATCATATGGCACGAGCACGCATGAAAAGACTCGAATCAGTGGAGCCCCAATGAAAAGGTCGGTCACGAGCTGTGGAGACAGCAGCGCACGATGAGCAGGGCGTCCGCCAGTGGTGAGGACACCATCACCGAGTGGGTGGGGCACTTCTTTATTTGTCTGATCCATCGATCCTTGACAGCTTGACTTGGCTTTGGCTCGTCGTCGTAGATGCTTTGCTAGGCTAGCTGTAACAGGAACAAACCAACAAAATGGCAGCTAGCTAGCTGCATCAGTTGTTCAGCCCATCAGCTCACTCGCAGGTCTGAACATGCTAACAACTAAACCGTTTTGTTATATACTAGTAGAAGCATGTGCACAGAGAGACATAGATCGGTTACCTGCTCGATCTCACTGGTCTCCGTGTGCTAAACTAGCTAGTGCTACGTACTGCCGACCCATGAGCACTGATCGATGAGCCAATGAGATCGACAGCTATCTAGGCGTGCACCAGCCGCGGCTTTAAGCAACCACAGATCGAGTCGACAAAAAGCCTCCATCCAGCAGGCCTGTCTGTTTCGCAAAAGCATAACGAATCCATCCATCCCACAGTGCTCACCATGATGAATGACTGCATTTCTGCTATTCACATTAGGAGTGCTCCTATTTGATAGTTGCTCTTCAACCACTAATCGAGGTTAAAATTAACCAGCGGTAAGCTAAATAATCTAGAGCTAGATGAGGTTAACTCTGAGGAGTAAAAACAGCAGTCCACTTTCTTTCCGAGTCTCGACTCTCGAGTCTATAAAATAGCTATGGCGCCAGGCCTTCCGGCCGTAAACAAACAAGAAGCCAGGCGAGCAAAGCTGTTGGTTGTCTCTCAGGCTCTCTGCCCAGCAGCGAGTGCCCAGACAAATGGCATCCAAGGCCGTCCTTCTAGCGGCCGCCGTGGTCGCGTCGGCGTTGCTGCTCGGCTCGGCGGAGGCGAAGCTCGGGAAGCTCGGGGGGCTCGGGAAGCTCGGGAAGGTCGGGCGGCTGGTCATCAGCGGCGTCGTGCCCTGCAACACCGGCAGCCTCATCGACATCGCCACCTCCCCCGCGTTCCCGAGTAAGTGCTACACGGATACACTGCGAGTGTACGTAGTAGCATGATCAAGGTACTTGCTGGTAGGCTGACAGCGCAAGTAATACGTACGTGCAGACGCGGACGTGGAGCTGCGGTGCATGGGCAAGCTGGTGGCGGGCGCGACGACCAACACGAACGGGTCGTTCACGATCGAGGCGGACATGACGGGCGCGCTGGCGGCGTTCATCGGCGGGTGCACGCTGGAGGTGGACACGCCGCTGATCAAGTGCAACGCCGACCTCAAGGACGTGGGCACCCTCGTCTCCTACCTCCAGGGACCACTCACCAGGCTCATCGGCGGCATATTCCACCTATTCCCGGCCGGCTTCTCCTTCCACGCCAAACATGACTAGCTGATTGCATACTCCGTACTAATATGCCTTGGTGTAGTCGACAGACCATGTCAGTTAGCAAGCACTTGACGATTGATGATCTGTGTTCTGTTGTTCTATATATCGTCTTAATCACTTGTCCGGTCCCTCGTTACCTGGAGCCGATCGCGCGATGCAATGTATGTACGTATATGTTCGGACAGCGTATGTAAATGTTGTGAGCGATGACTCTCTGGATTGGAAGTTCTTTGCGTGAAACCATGGTGTGTGATGAGCTGCAGGTCATGTAGTAAGCTAGGAGTCCATGTGGATTGCGAGTCTGTGACGACGTAGCTAGTACTGCAACAGGACTGAAATACTGAACGATGAATAGCAAAGTCCAAGTGCCGTGAAATTACTGTTTGTATCTGCTGCTTCACTTGCTATTGATGCTACCAGCTGAACCGAATCGTTGAAGCTTAATTACACATGTGCGCTGTCAAACCTTGTAATTGGACTGGACTGTTAATTCGAAACATTTTCTTGTGGTAACTTAGTAGTAAGAAACATTTTGTCGACCTTTACTTATTGCGTAAGTAAGGAAGAAATTTTCGATCATGGTGGAAGGAGTAGAAAAGCGCTTCTAGGTACTCATTGTTGCTTGCGTGTAAATTAAGAAATATCTTCTGACATAGTATAAAACTCAAGTAACAGCACTGCCCACTGATGATCCAAGCACCAACCCGGTATAGCCAGTTAGCCTTTACTAGTTGACACTCGATAACATTTTCTTTTCTGAATTCGTGAGTGGTGACAAGTGCACTGGCACATAGTGGTTCCGTTCTTTTTAGGAGTGGCTTTCTTCTTTATCCTTACAAAAAGAAAGGAGGCAAAGAGTAGATGAAAGCGAATAAAAAAAAGTCCAAACCTAACTGCAGCACTGCTTTTCAACATTTCAGTATACGTCACTGCCTTTGCCATATTTTTTTAAGGTAAGTTATTATGAATTAGTTCCCGTCAATACTATACTTTCCGCCAATCACTAACAGAGGTTTGTGCTGCCTGAGACGAGGCCATGACGTCTTATTGGAGTCGGTCCATCGCCTCCTACACGTTTGGCATGGTTAAATGTAATGTGATGGAAACTTTATCTGTGAATCCTCTACCCAGTTGCAGCATGGACACGGTGCTGACGCCGTCGTCCAGGGCTCAGCGCCAAGCAGCAACGGTCAGGCCTCCATGACCATCAACAGCAAGCATGCAATCTCTTAGCAGTTAAAAACGCACAAGTTTGTGCCGATCGATGGACGTCTAGAGGGAGTGTCTTACATATTTGCACTCTTCTTGCGGGTGTCCCCCCGGTCGGCAACGTCAACATACCGGGTGCACAATGGAATGCTCCGAGTCCCATGGCATCCGAAAGAAGCAAAGACGGTGCTGCAGTCAGCCAGGAAGCGCTCGTCGCCGCAAGCAAGTCCGTGATATGCAAAGTTAAAACCGTTGCGCATGTATGCGTAGCTTTCTAATATATATACTGTGACAAGCATGTATTCGTTGTGTTCTTGGTACTGTATGGTGTATGAGAAAATTATTGAAGGGAGCAAATCTCACGTTCTCTATTTGTTACCCGAGATAAACAAGAACTGGCGATGTAATGGTGAGTGATCGATACAGGTCATGCTAACGTCCACCACCCAAGTATCAGTGTAAGGGAGCAAATCTCATTGTAACGCAAGCACGAAAATGGAACTGTAAGCTATGCAGGCAAATGCCTGAAGAGCGAATCACAAATAAGTGAAGCAGCAAAACTGTGACATAATCAACCGGTCTTATTAATTCTGGTAATTACATTACATCCCCATTCAACAAATGGCACTACAGAAGAACGAAAGAAATCAAGTGAAAAATGACACAGCTACCGTGCTATTTCTTCCATGGATTGTGTCCATAAGGAAACGAAGATACAGATAGTTCAAGGCAGCAACTGCATCTTTGCCTAAGAGGACTTTCAGGTAGATGATTTGGCAGCAACGCCAGCCTGCTGCACAGCCTGTTCACTGGAAGAAGCTGGAGATGGTGCAACATACACCTTTGCTCTTTTAAGAATTTCAGCAACCACCCAATTCTTCCGTTTGCTCAATGGTCTTGAAGGATCCAGCCTAACCTGAAATGAAACAGCACACATCATTTTGAGAAAACCAATACAGTATAAGTAGATTCAAAGGACCATTCATCAGTAAGCAAGCAGATAAATGGGCAGAATGGAAAGTAGGAACTGATATATGAAAAAGAAAATGAGAAGCTATTGAACTTTTCTTTTTCTAGAATTCTTCTGAAAGTAGCATTTCAAAAGAACAAATCTTCTGCATGCTTTTGAAGGATCACCATTATCCGTACTAGGTAAGGAAGATCAAAATTGGTTTCACAATTTTAATAACAGTGTGCAATAAATTGTCCACACAAACAGAGAAACACAACAAAAAAAAAAACAGCTGTAAAGGAACCAACTGTATTGTATCACCATCATAGACAGATGACAGTAGCACTTAAGGCCTTGTTTGGTACGGATTCTTAGAAAACAACTTATTTAGAAAAACAACTTCTTAAAAAAATAGATTCTATACAAGAAGCACTTTTCAAATCATTTGGCAAAACGGCTTTTATCGTGGTCTTAATATATAAATGAGTGGAGAATCTATGAGAAGCAACAATTTTAGTGCCTTTGGCTCATAATACAAAAAATTAGAGAAGTGCTTCTTGAGAAGGAAATGTAGAAGCACTTCTTCTATAACCGTTTGGTGAATTAATTCTAAAATCCGGAGCAAAAGCACTTCGAGAATCCATACCAAACGCCCCTAAATCGTGAAAATTAGCATGATATGCATAGAGAAGGGATAGTGCCAATGAGGGAATAACAGCAATATCAATATGTATCTTCACTATCAGTAAATAGTGCTTTTGTTCGCCCATACGCAACAGGAGCCATATGTACCCTCACATCGAAGAATCCCTAATTTGCATCAATTTACACAGATAAATAGAGACCCAACCAACAATTTTAAATAAGAATTGAAGTGCACAAACCTATTTGTTTCAGTAATGGCATTAAACAGCTAGCTTCAAATGGTGAAATTGACTAAAATTTATAACAGTACAGAAAGAGGAACACTAACAAGCCTAACATATTGACATCCTTTGGGCATAACAACCGCAGATTAGTCACCTCGCATGATCGTTTAGTCTAGACGACAACCCAAATCCAACCATAGCGAACTTGGAAAGCTACTGACTGACCCGGTCGCCGATGTTGCACTCATCGGCCTCGTCGTGCGCCATGAACTCGGAGGTGCGCTTGACGTAGCGGTTGTACACCTTGTTGTGGAAAAGGCGGTCCACGGCCACCACCACGGACTTCTGCATCTTGTTCGAAACAACGATCCCAACCATAGGCTTCATCTTCGCAGGGCGAAGCCGACTCCGAGTAACGAATGAGCGGATCCCGCGGGGAAGGAGGACAGCGGCGGCGGCAACTGAGCCCTAGCGGCGGCGGGAAGTGTCTTGTCGGATACTCAGATGTATGGCGCTTTCGGCTCTTGGGCCGCAACCTGATGCAGTAGCTATTGATTTTGGACCGGCCCAGGAAACAGAAATCTAGGCCGAGTCCGGCGCAAGAGAAAAGGGCCGAGAGGCCCGAGACCACTCGCTCCCGTATTTAGGGCCTTTTGTTGAGGTGTAGTTTTTAACATTTTAGAAAAGTTAATTGGTGACTAATTAAAATGTTGGTTGACAGAGTGGTGACGGTTGATTTTTTAAATATATATTTAATTTATTTATATATTAAAAATAAAAAAACAGTTTTAAATAAGTTTTTCAGCTTTTTAATTTATTTTTTAAAAAGTTAGCTTTTTAATATTAAAAACCAGCTTTTCACAACATTTTTTATTTCAGCGTTTCAAAAGCCACCCAGAAATCAGAAAAGCAAAGAGGCCTTAACTCGGACGCCCGCTTCTCGCCCCAAAAACCCTAGCACTCGAAGCTCCGCTGCTCCTACCGCCGCCGCCATGGTAAGCCCGACCTCTTCGTCTTCGAAACTCCGCCGCCGCTAGTAGCTAACTCGACGGCCTAAACCTGTCCTGCGCAGGGTATCGATCTCGTCGCTGGCGGCCGCAACAAGAAGACCAAGCGCACGGCGCCCAAGTCCGACGATGTCTACCTCAAGCTCCTCGTCAAGGTCAGTCACCCTCTCCGTACGCGGCGCTCTCAACGCTCTCGCCATTTATCGGATCGGTGCTCTGGGATTCTGATCTGGTGTGGTTCGCTCCTTGCGCGCAGCTCTACCGCTTCCTGGTGCGGCGTACCAAGAGCAACTTCAACGCCGTGATCCTGAAGCGGTTGTTCATGAGCAGGACCAACCGCCCGCCCCTCTCGATGCGTCGCCTCGTGAAGTTCATGGAGGGGAAGGTAATACTCAGTCTCGTTCGTGCCATTTTTAGTCGGGATGCGTGGTTGAATGTGGGTCTCATTCTTGGACTGGGTGTGCAGGGCGACAAGATCGCTGTGATCGTGGCCACCGTGACCGACGACAAGAGGATCCTCGATGTGCCGGCGATGAAGGTTTGCGCTCTCAGGTTCACTGAGACAGCGAGGGCCAGGATTATCAACGCCGGTGGCGAGTGCCTCACCTTCGACCAGCTCGCTCTCCGTGCACCGCTCGGCCAGAACACGGTACATATCTCCAGCCCGCAATTCGTCTTATCTTTGTAATTAATGCATGGTGCTTTTCATCTATTTTGTGAATTAAGACCCCTAGCAATTTAAATTCTCAAAACAGAGTTCAGTGTTGTATTATTAGTAGCAATTTTGCCTAACCCCACTAGAGGTATGAATACAGAAATGGTGGTTTGCCATCTTCTCAAGATGCTTGTCGTTAGATGTTGCTTGGCCGTTTGACAAACAATGTTCAATCATTTGTGTTAGTTTTTTAGATTACAGTAGATGCATCAGTTACCCTCTTCTTGGGTTGTCCGACAGACCAGGGAGATAAAACAGGTGCAGAGATTTACATTGTTGGCTTACCAGCCCATTGCATATCGTTTTGGTTGCACTGGTGTCAAATGGTCCAACCAAAATTAGATTTCTGAATCATGGAATACAGATATAAAATACATATGTGATTCCAAATGTTGACAGCATTTGACATATTCATTTTGCTTTGCATGAAAGTGTATGGGCTGCATTATGCATTAGATTTTCAGAAGAGTTCCTTCAAGCTTTGAAGTTAAATAAATGTTTCCTTTCACATTGAAAGAGTAGTATCCTTTGTACTGATGTCATACGGTATTTTGTGTTTGACTGATAATATGGTACCATGACTGCTGACTGGGTAGGGTTGGTAGCACTTCAGAAATATTGCGTTAATATCAGGACATGATACAGTGATGTCTCTGTCATATTTGCCACTAAAAGATATGAGAATTAAGAGTTCTCACATTTCTGCTCTTGTAGAGAGATTTGGTTCTTGTTTATGTTCGAGATATCTGTATATATGCTGCAGCAGCCTGCATGCCTTTTGGTTATTTCTCGTGGGAGCTGTTTACCTTTGTTACTAAGATCACGGCTCATATTTACATTTTCTTTATATAGGTTCTCCTGAGGGGTCCTAAGAACGCTAGGGAAGCTGTTAAGCACTTTGGCCCTGCTCCAGGAGTGCCACACAGCCACACCAAACCTTATGTTCGTTCGAAGGGAAGGAAATTTGAGAAGGCAAGAGGACGGAGGAACAGCAGGGGCTTCAAGGCTTAAGCTGTTGCAACTTTGTGCCTGGTGTTATATTGCTTCTATTATCAGATAAACACCATTGTTTCAATCCCAGATTACTGTTTTATAAGTGTCAGAATTTTTTGTTATGGAATTTCAGAACCGTTCAAATTTTGTCTAACTTTTATGCACCAAAAAATTTGAGTTCTGCAGCCCATTTCTAACTTGCGTTTCTCATTATGGGCCTGTGACTAACTTTGTGGATGTCAATCTGTACGCGTTTCGGAAGATGGATTCCCTTTTTGATTCTGTACTAAATGTAAACTGTGGACAGCCTTACGTTGAGCATAAGCTTGCATGTTTCAATCAAACGTTTCCCTCAAATCAAATGCTTCCATCGAAATGATTACGGTTTGATATTGATGTTGCTTTCACTCTGAAATTGTTTACAAAACTCTCAACGATTAAGGATCCGCAGCTCGTCCATATTGCGATGTTATGTTTTATTCTCTCTGGGCACTGAAAAAAAAAAAGAAGGACAAACGCATAGTTAAGAGCAAACATTGTTGGGAGAAGTGAGACCCATCGCAATTTATTCCTGGAGAATTCATCTTTACGTGAGAAGTTGATGCTGCGGCTAGAGGAATAAGGCAGGATCGGTGCCACCCCTAGCTCCATCGGTAGATAAATTACTCCTACAAATCTAACAAGCTATATGGAAACATAACATGAATGAAACATTTTTAAGAAGTATAGTATGTGTGTGAAGCAGTAAGAGCGGGAAGATTCCATCAAATCGGCACAGTCGTGCCGATGTTATCGAAGGTCCAGAGCTCTATCCCCGCGTCGACGTCGTGTTGCTGCTGCTGCGGCGGCGGGAGTTGCTGCTGCTGCTGCTGGTGATGCACGTACGCCACCTCCGGCGCCGCGTTGACAGGCACGGCGTCGTGGACGTAGGGCGGGTGGTGGTGGAACAAGCCCAAGACGGCGTCGTAGATCACGGGCATCATCACGTGGTCGTCGTATTCGTTGTCCGGCGGCGGGTCCTCGTTGGGGAAGTTGACCTTGGCCTTGGCCCCGCGGATGCGGCGCGCGGCGCGGTCGTAGGCGCGCGCGGCGGCCTCGGCCGTAGCGAAGGTGCCGAGCCAGACGCGCGCGCCCTTCGCCGGGTCGCGGATCTCCGCCGCCCACTTGCCCCACGGCCGCCGCCGGATCCCGCGGTACATCGTCTTGCGCTCGCGCTTCCTGGCCGGCTCTGCGACGAAGCCACAAATTTGTTGTTAACCTAACGGTTAGCTGCATGCTCTTTTTAGTCGCTCGCTGCACGTAGAAGAAGCGAGGCACATGCTCATGCTAGACGCATCCTCTGTTCTCGCTGCGCGTTGAAACACATGCTCATGCTAATGCTCGTCAGAGGATATACTCCAGAAAGAAATACCTTGGTCGGCTACTGGATACGCGGCGCCGGTGGCGCACTCGGGGTTTACAGGGTCGACGTCGAAGTCGGCGGCCGCGTCCGGCCAGAAGTCCGTGGCGCAGAGGCTCCTCTTGCTGCTTCCGCCACCGGTGGGGCGGTGCGGGATGTACTCGGAGATGATCGCGCCGCCACACATGGTTGCGCTTAACTCCGGTGTAAGCTTTCTTTGCTGCTGTGCTACCGGCTAGAACGGGAGCTCGCGCCCGTGACAAGGTGGTATAGCAAGCAGGCTGGGAAGAAAGGCGGTGGTGGCTGGTGGTGTCTGACGGGTGAGGAGCGGAGCCGTGTGCCGCGCGTGTTTTTATAGAGAGACAGCGCCGGCGCCGGTGAAGAGTGTGGAACCGGGGAATGTGAGGTGGCATGCAGCTTCCTCGGACGGGTGAATGAATCTGTGGATCCCTCTCAAATCCGGACGCAGTACCACTTGCCAGAATGTCAAAAGCAACATAGAATAGGAATTGTTAAAGAATCCTTAGGATCTCGTAACCAAACTGGTCAGCTCGATCGCGGAAGCAAAGGATCATGCGTGCCCACTGAAATGCTCTTCAATCTATCATTCTGTTGGCCCACCCATGGCCGTTGGTTTCAGGCAACTTGCCTGCAAGGGTGCATGCACTTGGAAGTACCTGTCGGGTGGCAGCAGGACCTACCAAAAAAATTTGCATATTTTCGGGTGAGGAAGAAAATGAAACATCGAAAAAGATGAACATGGGCCTCATTTAGACCAGACACATGTTGGGCCGTATTTTGCGTTTATGGGGACCCCAAGGACGGCATAGTAGGGCGAAAGTAGTGCATCTCGGACAGCCCAGCCCAATAACTAATTCCGAACTGGAAAAAAGTAAACTGAGATCGATGTTTCTAAATCCGAGTAGGCACGTGTGAGATGACGGATCAGTCCTCTAAAAAAAAAAGGATGACGGATCAGTACTCGTGTCAAACAAACCAAAAATCCATCATTGTTTTCTCCTCCCGTTTCCGCTCGCGTCCTCTGCTGCCCCGCGATGGCGAAGCTGACTTCGGAGCTGCTGCGGCCGGTGGACGCGGCGCACGCGCTCGACGAGGCGTCGCTGCTGCGCTACGCGGCTGCCAACGTCCCTGGCTTCCCCGCGCCGGCGCCGGCGCTGGCGCTCACCCAGTTTGGGCACGGCCAGTCCAACCCCACCTACTGCATCGAGGCCTCCGCGCCCGGCGGAGTCACCAGGCGCTACGTCCTGCGGAAGAAGCCGCCCGGCGCCATCCTCCAGTCCGCTCACGCGGTCGAGCGCGAGTTCCAGGTTCGATCGGTTTCCCTTCCCGGTACCCACCCAGCTCTTCTGATCCAGTCTCCTCAATTCCATCGGCTCGTGCTGTACAGGGTCATCCGTTCAGTTCAACTTCTCATCAGGGTACGGTTGGTTGATAGATGGGTGGTTGCTTCTCTAGAATTGGAAGACTAGCGCAGGTCAACTCCTCAGATAGGAATAGTGAATGCACTTTCCGTAACATAAGAGTACGAATAAGCTTCTGTCTCTGTCAAGTAGAATTCTGAATTTTACTGCGCTTGATATATCTTGACCAGTCAGGTTATTAACAACAGGCCTATTTTGAACCATCTCCAGCCATGAAACCTGGCAAAATTCTGCTCATTAACTGAATTGCAGAGGTGGTTTATGGTTGCTGCTAACTATATGGTATATTCTTTGTTCATACAGTGAACATTTTGAATGGCCTAGTGTGAAAATTTGTCTAAAAGTTGCACAGCAGGGGGCCTCCCTTGCTGTATTTCCCTCAAAACAATTTTAGCCAAAATGCAACAATGTAGGCAATGGATTGCTTACATAACTTCTTGACGTGATGTGGTTTTGCTGCACTGTTGTCTTCTTTCTGTTAAACACATGAGCTTACTCCATGTGCTATTTATCTGGAAGCAGGTTCTCAAAGCTCTGGGTGCTCACACAGATGTTCCCGTCCCAAAGGTTTATTGTTTATGCCAAGATGCCAGTGTAATAGGAACTCCTTTCTACATAATGGAGTATCTAGAAGGGCTAATATACTCTGACAACAAGTTGCTGGTATGCTTATTGGTTCATTTTCTTAAGCTTGTCATTTCTTCATATTTTAGGTTATTGTAGTAATCATTTGCTTAGCTTATCATAGCTTGTAGTGTAAACTCAAGATACGTCCTTATGCCATGATTGTACATGCTGGGGTAATTTGAAATTTCTGCATCTTTTTGTTGCAGGGGGTAACCCCAGCCAAAAGGCAGACTATATATTTTTCTGCTGCTGAAACTCTGGCATCTATGCACAAAGTTGATGTGGATGCTATTGGACTGCAAAAGTATGGGAGAAGAGACAACTATTGCAAAAGACAGGTAAGTATTTAGAAACCATAGCTTGCAATCTAATTCCTCTCGTCTCCCTCCCTATTTTAAATGTAGTTTAGTCACTTATAATAAGCAAGATCTCCTACAAATGAAAAATTGTTATCGCTTCATCTGTTTGTAAATGGAGCTACTCTTAAGTGGCAATTGTTTTTCATTAGTTTACAAGAGATACATGCATGTAATTTGCTGCTATTGTTTGCTATGCCATTGAGCATTCCCGAAAACATAAGCTTGATCACACAAGAAAGTCAAAAGTGGGAGTTCTAGCTAGATTCAATTGTGTATTGCTAGCTATGATTCTCCATTTTCACTTCAAGATGATTCTGGTCTCCTTGTTCAGGTTCAAAGATGGGAGAGGCAGTATCTTTCATCCACTGGTGAAGGAAAGCCTGCACGTTATCAGAAGATGCTTGATTTAGCTGTTTGGCTGAAAGAACATGTCCCGGCAGAAGATTCATCTGCTGGTCTGGGAACTGGTCTTGTTCATGGTGATTACCGTGTAGATAATCTAGTTTTTCACCCAACAGAGGTTAGTACTTTAGCATTGCAAGTAATTATAGATTCATCGACCCAGGTTATATAACTTGACTTCTTTGATGTGGTAATACATGCTTATCTACAGGATCGAGTAATTGGTGTGCTTGATTGGGAATTATCTACTTTGGGGAACCAGATGTGTGATGTTGCCTACAGCTGCTTGGTATGAAGTACTTTCTCATTGGGTGTGGAAATTATTAGCTATCAGTTGCCCACGATTAGTACAACACATTCCTTTCAACAATTTCTATGTGCTATTATTCTACAAATGTGTACTGTCAATTATGATACCTTCTGCTGCAACCTTGAGTAATATGTCATTTGCTAACTATCTGCAGATTAAGTGTTGATTGATATATAAGTAGTAGACGTTGTTTCTACTCTGTTATGTTGTAATGGTGTGCTGCTCGCATTTGTATTGATTATAATTACATTTTCTGACAGGCATATATTATTGATGCAACTCTTAGCGAAAGCGCTTCTTACGGAGGGTTTGAACAAACTGGCATTCCAGATGGCATTCCTAGACTGGAAGAGTACCTTGCTGCATACTGTGCATATTCTGTAAGTAGATGATTCATCTCTCAAGGCCAACGGAATGAATAAACCACATACCTCTCTTACCATATAGTGTTTCTCAGGCAAGACCTTGGCCTGCGGCCAATTGGAAGTTCTATGTTGCTTTTTCACTATTTCGTGGGGCCTCTATTTGTGCAGGAGTTTACCATAGATTTACAATGGTATGTTCCTTGAGCTTTGGAGTTTGAAATACAATGTGTATTATATATTCTTATTCTCTTGAACTGGCACATAGGGTAATGCTTCAGGTGGTGAGCGTGCTAAATTCGGTGGCAAGATTGCCAATGCCATGGTTGACCGTGCATGGGATTTAATAAATAGAGCAAATGTCCTGGGGAAACAGCCTGCAATGGGTAATCATGGTTCTTAATCTCAACAACTTTCCATCTGGTGGAGACTTGCTTGTAGTCAGGCTGTTTATGATTTGACTTTTGCCTGTATTCTGTCCCAAAACTTAACTGCACATGTTCTTGTGCCATATTGTTAGTGGAGCATTAGTGGGTTGCACATCAGACCCTCAGTTAGCAAAGTTTGTGACCTTCACTTTTGTGACTTCACCTGCTTTTCAAAGCTCACTGTTACTCCCTCCATCCCTTTTTACTTGTCGTTTTAGGTGTGAGCACGAGAATTAAGGAGAGGTGAAAAAGGTGGGTTGTGCTGAAAACGAGGAGAGAGAGAGATATAGATATGTATTGGGAATAGAAAAAGCTGTATTGGGAAGCGAGGATGACAAGTAAATTGGGAAAAGTTAGAAGCTCTAGGATGACTAGTAATATGGGACGGAGGGAGTATAATGTTAGTATAGCTAACTGACTTATTGTTGCCTTCAATATCAGGTATTCAGGGCTCAAAAGCTCCGTGGCAAAAATTCCATAGAGGGCAGGATGGCTCAACTTCCACAGGAGATCAAGGCAAATTTGTTCCTAGTCAAAAGGTTGTGCAGCTTAGAAAGAAGCTGTTGAAGTTTGTAGAAGACCACATATACCCAATGGAGGATGAATTCTATAAACATGCTCAATCAACCGCAAGATGGACAATTCACCCAGAAGAAGAGAATCTAAAAGAATTGGCAAAAAAGGAGGGTCTATGGAACTTGTTCATTCCGGTATTTTTTTTTTCACTCTTTAAAACCCTTCATAGTCCTATTGTTCTGTAAATTTAGCAGGTTATGTTTTCTATCGCGTGGATTGCAGGGTGGACTTGTTAAATACTGGCTTTTTCAATGCTGACTGAAATTGTTGATATGCAGCTAGACAGTGCAGCTAGAGCTAGGAAGCTACTATTTGAGGATAATTCTCTCATTTCTTCGGGAGGTTCAGATGATCTTTTGCTTGGTGCTGGTCTCACAAATCTTGAGTATGGATATTTGTGTGAGATTATGGGCCGGTCAGTCTGGGCTCCACAGATATTTAACTGTGGCGCACCTGATACGGGTAACATGGAGGTAAATTAAAGCGCACTCTGTTCTTTGTTGATCTTACCAGTTTATCTTCTACTTTTGGTTCAAGAATTTTGAGGCAAGATTAGATTTATTTTTTAACCATTAATCAAGCATATTTGTCAAAACAACCATTTTCTTCATTTTTTTGGCCTTTTAAGCAATGCAAAATTATTGATGGTGTTTAAGAGCCTACCAGGGATATTAGCAGTTATCCTTTTGAATTTGCATTTTGTTTTCTTAATGGGGTAGATCTTTGTTAATTTGAGAGTGGAACTCCTGTCTTATTCCATTTTAAAGTTATATTTATGAGTAGTCATTAGTGTTTCTATGTTGTTCCTGCTAAATTAGCCATGTTGGTGTTATCTTTTTTATGCTAGTATTATGTACAAAGATCTTCAATTGTGCCTCTCTTCCTGTTGCATTTCGTCATATTTGGGTCATCAACTATGGTTGGCACACATAATTTTGTTCTAAATGTTTTTTATACTGATATAATTACAGGTCCTGTTGAGATATGGCACTAAGGAGCAACAGAAGCAATGGCTAGTTCCTTTATTGGAAGGGAAAATTCGTTCTGGATTTGCAATGACAGAACCACATGTTGCATCTTCAGATGCAACAAATATAGAGTGCTCAATATCAAGGTAAAATGGAGAAAATATTCACTTGCATGATAAGAGTGTTCCATTTGGCTGTTAATATTTTATTTTGCTAATTGCTTTAATTTATGCGCGACTCCATTTTATTCTGAAATTAAGAAGCTTTAAATCCTTCTTTATATTTACATGGAAACAATTTATAGGCTGGCTTTTTTTGATAGTGTGAATGACCCCCGTTCTTTTGGATTTCACTTCGTGCATTATATGTGTACTTATCAATCCACCCTCCCCTTTGCGACAGGCAAGGAGATTTCTATGTGATAAACGGAAGGAAATGGTGGACCAGTGGGGCTATGGACCCTAGGTGCAAAATCCTGATACTAATGGTAACTTGCATTACTTGCTGAAAGTTATGTGGCCATGAGTGATACATCTATTCCTTTTAATGTTTAAGGTATTTATTTCATTCAGGGAAAGACAGATTTTTCTGCACCTAAGCACAAACAGCAGTCAATGATTTTAGTGGATATTAATACTCCTGGGGTGCAGATAAAGAGACCTTTATTAGTCTTTGGGTTTGATGATGCACCTCATGGACACGCGGAGATCACTTTCGAGAATGTGCGTGTTCCAGTGACAAATATTCTTCTAGGGGAAGGACGGGGTTTTGAGATTGCTCAAGTAAGCAGTGCCTTCCCTTTACTTCCAATTGTTTACCTTGTAAGTTCTATGTCATATATAGGTGCTTTGCAGGGACGACTTGGTCCTGGAAGATTACATCATTGCATGAGACTAGTAGGGGCAGCAGAACGTGGCATGGATCTGATGGTTGAGAGGGCCCTAAGTAGGACCACATTTGGAAAAAGGATTGCCCAGCATGGTTCCTTCCAATCAGATCTTGCAAAGGTTCCTTCCAATCCTCTTTGTTTTACTTGTAAGGATATGATTTGGTAAACAAAAGGATCTTTTCTACAGATTTCGTCTTTCTAGATCTCGCTTGTGACATGCCTTTGTTTTTAAGGGATTGAATTTTCTATTTATTTGTGCATAGTGTTTGTTTGTACGAGTGGTATTCCTTACAACATATATGCTAACTCATTTTCTCGATTTAACTACTTGCTTCTGCTGCTTTGATGAGAGCATGTTGCTTTAATGCTTTTTTTAGTGATGATAGGCAGCATGTGGACTCCTGATTGATCAATTAATGTTGGTCTCACCTGTCGCTCCGTTCCCTCTTTTCATTCTCTCTCTTGCATGCCTTGTTACGAGAACGTATGCTTCTTTGCATTCTGGTATTCTACTAACATATGGATGTGAATCCAGTGCCGGATTGAGCTGGAGCAAGCCAGACTTCTGGTGCTTGAAGCTGCTGATCAACTTGATCGACATGGGAACAAGAAAGCTCGTGGTATCCTTGCAATGGCCAAGGTAAATTGGGGTTCAGCACCTTCTCTCTAACTGTCCCAGCAACAAGTAATATTTCAGTGAATCTTGCATCTCCGCATCTATGTAGGTTGCAGCTCCAAATATGGCCCTGAAGGTGCTGGATATGGCAATGCAAGTTCATGGTGCGGCCGGTCTTTCTTCTGAGACGGTCTTATCACACCTGTGGGCGACCGCTAGGACGCTGCGGATTGCAGATGGCCCTGATGAAGTCCATCTTGGGACAATCGCGAAGCTGGAGCTGCAAAGAGCTAGGCTTTAAGTCCGGAATGAAATACAGTTCTGAGAATAAATTAAGGAACAGCAGCCTCTGAACAAAGAGGTTGGGAAATGTCAGCATCACTGTTCACGGATAGATAGAAATTTTAATAAATGCGACAAATTCGTCAATGTTCTTCAGTCGTGCTCCAGCTGTTGTTAGCCATGTTAATGGCATTTTTGTTTATTCACAGAACAATCTTTGCTCTGTTGTAGTGGATCTGCAGTGCTCGTGAGTCCGTGACATTTGAACATTGTTTGGATTGAGTGTTTTATAGCATAGAGAAGTCAAAAGGCAATGAGATGCTACTATTTCTTCGCAACTTCCATGACTACTAGCCTTCGGCTGTTACAGATTTTAATCAGAATCACAAGAAAAGAAATGTAGTGGTAGCTCCCTCTTTTATGCAGCCTTATTATTCCGCGGCCAAAAAAAAAAAAATCCTCACAACTAGTATCTGGAGGACCAGGTCGTGCTGTACTCCACTAGGTAAGCTAACTCAAGCCCAACGTATAGGGGAAGGAGCTTGTGTTCAACCACCGGTCGCCCTGAACAAAGTTGAGCACGGTGAAGTTACTGGCGTCGGCAGCGTCGGTGAGGACATGGTACCCCGGCCACGTGACCCTCGCCGCCGTGCTGGCCCCAGGCCCCCGGTTCATGTACTCGGCGTAGTAGAGCGTGTCGAGCGCGAACGTGCCGTTCCACTCGAGCCACCCCCTCGGGTGGACGAGGCTCTCGATCTTGGTCTGCATGAACACCGTCCGCGAGTACGCCTTCCACGGGCGGCCGAGGAAGGACGAGAAGTTGGCCTGCACGGGGATGAGATCCGCGGCGGCGGCGACCTTGCCGCCGTGCACGGCGATGCCGGTGTTCTGGTTGGGGTCCTCGCGGCCCTGCGCCGTGAAGACGTTCTTCTGGTTGGGGTCCGGGCGGCGCGCGTAGAGGTTGCAGTTCTGCAGCACGACGGCCGCGTCGCCGAAGACGAAGTCGACGGTGCCGTAGACGTCGCAGTCGCGGTAGAACTGGCGCAGCGAGTGCGCGTACAGCGTGTCCTGGTACCCCGCGAAGCTGCAGCGGTAGAAGGCGGACAGGTCCGCGTTCACCCGCAGCGCCACCGCCTGGTGCTTGCTCGGCCCCGCCGCGTTCTCCACCGTCAGGTCACGCGCAAGGAAACCAGTGCCAACCACCGCTGTAGTAGAGTCAGATTATTACTTCAGTGCTCCATGGAATAGAACGGCTGGAAAATATACTCTCTTCGTTTTTAAATTGATATGATGTTAATTTTTTAAATTAACTTTAATTATTCATTTTATTCACAATTTTTTTGATAAATATCATGTATTTTATTATAACTTAATTTATCATTTGAATTATTTGAATCACAAATTAAAATTTTATATATTTAAATTAATATTTTGAATAAAATAAATAGTCAAAGTTAATTTTACAAGTCAACGACGACACGAATGAATTTAAGAACAGATGGATGGAGTACATGTCGTTGCGTAGCTAAGGCACGGTTGCATGGTAGTAGTACGCAGCTGGCGACGAAGGCAAGAACAAGAAGTGCACGTGATGAGCATGTACCGCACGGTTCTACTATTCGTCTGGTCGGGTAGGGTATGCATGGCGGGTGTTTCGTCTCTCACGCGGCTCTCTCTGTTGGCCCGGCTAGCCGGTGTCGGTTTGCCGCTGGTCCCGTGTCACGATGGCCTCTCGTTGCTGCAGCGAGGGGGTTATCGATTGGAAGTGCTTCGACCTACAGGGATGAACGGAACCTGTCGGTGCCTACGTGTCTCCTCCTGATTATTGTGTGCATGACAGAACAAGAAGGGCCAGGTTGAGAGCCATCCCCACAGGGACCAGGCGGAGATCAGTCACCATCCACCCCCACCTAGAGAAAAAAGGCTTTGAGAAAGAAACGAAGCGTGCCCGGCTATACTGACAGAAGGAACACATACAAAATCGTCTGCGCCACGACTCACAAGAAAGGCGTTCCATGGACTGATAATTTGGTTTGCAAAGATCGGTTGGGGGTTGCATGCGGTGCAGAATTCGATCTGGCCATTATCTGAACCTGCTGTTGATGTTGCTGTTGACGAGCAGTCGAGCCAGGCAGGGCGGGCAAGGTACGGTAGGGCATAGCATTTCCATCTCCATATCTCTTCTCTACGGTGTCCACCGGCCGGGAGCGCGCGCGTTGTGTTAATCGAGGCGTAAATGATTCCGGTCTCTCACCTAACCACTCTCGTGCTGCATACTAACTCCAAATGCCAAGGACCAGAAGAAGAATGCCGCGCCTAAAATTCGCGCGTGCAGAGAGAGAAATGGGCTACTGCAGTCTGCAGCGGAGTGATACTAAGTACCGTGGAAGCGGTGTAAAAAAAAATTGGAATGACAGGCAGCATCAGTCTCCTAGTACGCGCCCTTTTAAATGCAAAACTGGCAATCAGCTACAGGAAGAAGACGACGAGTTGAATGCAACCAACATACCTAGCGTGGCGGAGCGGAAGGTGGTGGAGTTGTCGACGACGTTGCGGCTGGCCTTGATGACTGTCTTCCACATGCCGTCGCCCACGAACATGATGTTGGTCTTCTCGCTGCCCACCTCCACGTTCTCGAAGTAACCCCCGGCCTTTATGTGGATCACGTACCTCGTCTCGCTGTTGTTCGGCGCGGCCGCGACCGCCTCGCCCACCGTCGCGAAGTCCCCGCTCCCGTCCTTGGCCACCACCGCGTTCGCCGCCACAGGAACACCCGCGTCCTGCTGCAGCCGCCTCCGGTCCGCCGCCGACACCCACGACGGGAACCCGCGCCGCACGCGCCCGTACCCCTCCAGGAGCCGGCGCCCGCCGCGGCGCTGCGGGAGCCGCCGCAGCATGGCGAGCGAGTTGGACACCAGGTGCGCCGCGTGGTATATCCGGCCCTGGACGTACGGCCGGACGCGGCCGTCCTCTTCCGCCGACGGCCCCGCGAAGCCCTCCAGGCAGGTGTACTGGTTGGTCAGCGCGGCCGAGAGCACGGTCTGCACGCCGGCGACCGACTCCTCCGCGCTGCGGTTGCCCGCCGAGAGCTCCGCGGCAGCGGTCCGGAGGAGTCTCAGCGTGTGCCCGAACAGCTCCGCGCAGTCGGCCAGCGCGAGCTGGTCGCGCACGCGCAGCCCCCGCGGCCGCTGCAGGTACGACGAGCAGTTCGACGCGGCCGCGCGCACCGCGGCCGCCGCGCGCCCCACGACCTCGGAGATGACGTCCCGGACCGGCTTCTGCGCGAGGTTCGGGATGGTGGCCAGCGTCGACAAGCACACGTCCCGGTGGAGCGTGCCGGCGCAGTGCCGCTCCACGGCCGCCGCGTCCAGCTGATCGACGGCGGCGGCGCGTGCCGTATGGGTGCCGGTGACGACGCCGACCAGCAGCGCCAGCACCAGCAGGACGGAGTGGGAGACGAAGGTGGCGGTGAGGACGGGAAGCTTTTTCTTGGCTCTCGTAGCCGGAGGCCGCATTTCGATTTCGTTTTTGCGGTGGGTGGGATCACTCTCACTGTGAAGAGTGTGAGGCTGGGCTTGCAGACGTGACAAGGACACTATAGCGATGTGCGGCGTTGCGCGTCGGATTGGAGGAGCCGGCCATTTATATAGGAGCGTTCCATATATGGCAATCCGAAATGGAGGAATTTTTGGATCTCTTCATTTTACTCGATTCGGCATTGACTTGGTCAAGATGTCAGCTGACAACGTGCTGCCATTTCATTTGTCTGCATTGATCATTTGATCTCTACCTTTCCGTTTGTAGCAGCAGCACACGTAGCGGTTTCACGCTGTGAGTAGCAGCACCCAACTTCCTTTCTCAGCCAAAGAGAAATCGATTTGGCTCCTACTCCTGCAATTCTCTTATATGGAAAAGATGCAGATTCAATCATTCCAAGAAAAGCAGATCCAATCAAGCTAACAATTGTCCCAATATAGTAGTATATACTTAATCATATATAGGTTTCTGAAAGACATAAATTGGAAAGCTAGGTCGTCGCTCGCTAGCATTGCAAACAAATTTAAAACTATGCTGCTGCTGAAAAGATGCAGATGGGGACGTCTCTCGTCCGAAAACATTCCGGGATTACTGTGGCCGTGTCACGAGCGCCGTCTCCAGTTACGTGCAAAGATACCTCGGTTGTCTTCTTGATCCATCTGCATAGTAGGAATATTAGAAAACATACACCTCGGAATTCGAAGTTTTTTAACTTGGATATGGTCCTTATTTGGAGAAAGATACTCTATACGCAAATGTCAAAACCTCCACGTGATGCAGAGTGCCACGCGTACGCACGCAGACAGTCCATGTTGGCACGTTCTGAGTTCTGACATGGAGTACTTGGTAAAAGCTTAGATCGACCTGTGACTGAAAGTATTTTTTGGGAGCTGAGCATGCCGTTTTTGGTGGAGTCGTATGTGAGGCGAGCATAATTTGTTCTGTCTGGATTGTAAAATCACGTTCGCCGCACAAAGGAACGGAAGAAACAGATCAGGAGTCCAGGACAAGGCATATGCATCGTAATAGTAGTGGCCTTCGTCCTGGCTCCAACACAACGCCACTAGTGCGCCTGCCATTGTGCCATGTCCATGCCAGCGCCAAGACTTTCTCGACGGAAGTGCTGCATGGTGAGTGACCCATGGACCAGCACCGCTCTGATCTGACTTTGTCCTTGTTGCTCGACTGCAACACGGGTATAGGAAATGCAACCACAACATGCATATGCTCAGCTCATGGCATGTCCCTGCAGGGAAACCAACAACTCGTAGTATCATCGGCGGATGCGACGGCCAGTGGCGCGCCGTGCCGGGCCACCGTCGACGCGGTGAGTAACGTGCGTGCATGTGACGCCGCCGCTGCGGCATGGGTGGTAAATGTTTTGCAAAGCGAGACGTATGTGAGGTTCTAGTAGATGGATGGACGACATGTGAGATTATAAATGAGGCACATCGTTTAAAAAATATATAAAATTTATCTTATCTGTTGATTCATTTATTCGACAGAATCTAATAGTTACACGTGAGATGTGTTTGAAAAAAATCTGCTTATTGCATGGGTGCGGACGCCGCCGGTTTTCGCATCGGCAGCAACACTCTAAGTCCGGCTCTCTTCCTGTGATGGGCTATCAGCATGGCACCAAAGGCCAGTAAAATCGAATACGGCCCAAGGTTGACTCCTACAATAATGCAGCCCAACAAGGATGATCGTTCATCATTAATCTTCCTCGGCCCACATTATCCCCAACCTCGTCAACGGACAACGCCACCGCCGCCGATCTTCGGGCACGTTCCAGACCCACGGCCGACTCGTGTCTTCCACCTCGTTCTCGATGCTCCGGTGCTCGCCACGTGTCCACCGCTCTCCCACCTCGCCTCCCCGGCGGCATACTCCTATCTCTCGATGGAGCTCTTCACGCCTAATCCTATATAAGACAGCCGTCACCACCGCGCAGCCACCAGCGAAATCACCGATCAGGCGAACGTCATAGAAGAGTTCAAGCGAAGCAAACAGCCAAAGAGTTACTCTGCCACTGCGTCCGGTCCAGCAGCGCGAGATGGCAACGGCGGGAGCTTTCCGGCTCTTCACTTCATTAAGGCCATCGACCGCGCACCTCAACCTCCAGGCGGTGACTCGCCGCCGCCTTCTATCCGCGTCTCCCGCCTCGACGACGACGGAAGCGGGCGGTGCTGGTGACCCCGCACTGCACTCCGGCGACGCGCCGATCGAGGAGTACACCGAGCGCCCGGCACGGTTCTCCGCCGCCGAGGACGCCGCAGCCGGAGGAGCCGGCCACGCGAACAAGCCGCCGCCGTCGTCGGAGCTCAGCAAGGAGCGCGTCGCGCCGTTCGGGCCGTCGGGGAAGCTGGGGACGCAGGAGCTTCCTGACGCCGCGTCCGGCTCGTCGTTCACGCAGAGACGCCTGCTGTCCCGGACCGCGCCCGAAGGACGGGACGCCCGCGAGGACGCGACGCCCGGGCGCGAGGAGGCCGCGGCGCGGAAGGTGCGGGAGGAGGACCGGGAGTACTACCGGACGCACAAGCCGTCGCCGCTCGCGGAGGTGGAGTTCGCCGACACGAGGAAGCCCGTCACGCGCGCCACGGACGGGGGTGGTGCTGCGGACCGGGCCGCGCCGGAGGTAACGGGGAACACGGTGCAGGACACGGTGGATGACTCGCTTGCGCGCGCTGAGGCTATGTTCCGGGAGGCTGCGCAACGCGGGAACCCCGAGTGGCCGCACTCCCGCGCGCTCGCGGAGATGCTGGCGCGGCGCGAGCAACGGAACGACGCGCCGTGGAGCAGCTGAAGAAAGAGGCCGCAGGCGAACAGGAGTTTGGAGAATGTTGCGACCGCATGCGCGTGTAGGAGGTACTCGTACTGTGTAAATACTAGTGGCACGGAAAAATAAAGATGGTTTTGTTTTCGATTATCTGCTCTGCTGATTCTTTGTTGTTCCGTAAGATCTATCACTGTACGTACGCAAATAATGGGTGAAAGCAAATCACTCGCACGCAGCAGAACTCAGGTGCTGTTTGGGTGTTTTGGAAATGATTGCTGGGTCAGGTAAATGAAGAGGAGCATTTGTGTTTTCCAATGTTTCGGTAGTGGATGGAGAAATGAGCAGTCCTAGGATCCAGGTTGGGTAAAAAATAGCCTCGTTTACCACCGTCCTCAAACACATGGAGAAGGTGGGTTGTGATTGGGAAATGATCAATAATCTCTCGCTTTTTTCAACCTTTGGGTCTGGCCACATCGATAATTACGACGACAATCACAATCCCCTACTAGTTTCTTCATGTGTTATTAGCTTTTCTCTCTCTAATCTCCAGTAGCAAGGTGAGAAATCATAATACTTGATTTGGATTTGGACCACCTATCCATGCTTGATTTGGAAGACTAGGAGAGAGAGAGCAAAACGACCCATCGAAGATGCGCCTAGCTCTAGCTGCCAATGCATGGGTCCCGAGAACTGAGCTGAGCTCGGGTGGCTAGCCCCGAAAGGGTTCGGGTAACCCACACAGATTCGAGGTTCAGGTAGCCAAATGCGGGTCCGAATCTTTAACATTCGCAACTCCCATGTCTCATCGGTTACGTTTCAGGTAAGTTATTTTGCAGGACTTGTAAAAAGACTGCCACACTCCTTATTATCTGCGTTGGTTTTTTCGATATCAAAAAAGATACTATGCAGTATAGTTGTCGTCTAGCTAGTCTACGTGTAGTGATACGTTGTTGTGTCAGTGTAAAATAAGTAGTGTGTGTTGCGCATATTCAAATCTATCCAATACCTGAATCTCACATGCGTATGCTAGCCGCGTCGAGATCCTTTGACGTCGGTGGCAGTCGCTGATATGTGAGGTCGAACTTACACGTAGGTGACTCAACGTCATGAACGCGACGTCAGAGGAACCAATTCCATACTCACGAGTACTCCCTTCGGTTTGAAAAGAAAATTGTTTTTAGACAATATTTTGGTCAGAATATAAATTTTAATTTGTTAAGTTTAGAAATATAAAAATTATATGATTAGATTTGTTAGTTTCATAAAAGTATAAATATGTTATTTTTTAATAAATATTTTAATAAAAAATAAAAGTCCAAAGTCTCTGTTTAAAACAATTTTTTTTTAACCGGAGAGAGCACGTGGATCTCACATGCATTTCTTTATCTGCATTCGAGCATCCAAATGTGAGAATGGAGTTTTAATTTTATTTCTCTAACATAAACCCAGTCAGTCATATCCCATATCATCTCCATATCCTCAACCAGATGTTATCCAAACGCGACTACCTCATCACAGGTTCGTTGGCCGCCGCGGGGGCCCGGCAGAGCGGACACGTTGTGTTGATCCGGAGCCACGTCTCGATGCAGGCCTCGTGGAACCCGTGCCCGCACCGCGGCAGCCGGCGCCCGGCCTCCCCATCCGCAAACTCAGCAAGGCACACCGCGCACTCCGACGTCGTCTCCGCGTCGACGTGCACGAACACGGGGAGCAGCGACACTGCCACGCCGCTAGAACCTGGCTGGGGCGAGGAAGCCTGAGCTGCTGACGACGCGGCGGCTTCCTTTCGGTAATACCAGAGGAAGCGGCCGCCGAGGTAGACGAGCAGGAGGATGAGGCTGGCCGCAGTCAGGCCCGACACGCCGGCGTTGGAGATCCTGAAGCCCCGCGGCGGCGTGGCGCTGCTGGCCGCCAGTGCTGGGGCAGGCGCAGGACCAACCCCGTCCATGGCTCGCACCGAGTCTGGAGGATTTCGTCACGACTCACGAGGAAGCAAAGCGTGCTACTGATGTTGGAGTAGGTCGAGGACCAGATCGGTCTGTCTCGCTCCCGGTTAAGTGCCGGTGCGGGTCTTCGGTTTGCTGTTGCGACCGTGAGTGCCGTTCGAGCAGGGCCGGTGTTTTGTTTGGCGCCACCATGAGTGACGTGCACGCACGAACACGTGACTGTTTCAGATGCTTTCTGGGTCCCGCGCCCTCGTTGCGCGGCGTGGCGGCGCGGATACGGAGGCCTCCTTTTGAACACCGAAATTTTCTCCGTTTCCTATATTTTTTTTATAAAATTAAATTGATTTTTATAAAATTTTTATAGATTCCCTGTAAAAATCATATGTTTCGAAAGAGGCCAGAGCCATCGTGCACGGAAGCGAAGCCAGCGACGAGAAAAAGAGTCCAAGCAAAGACAGATGTAGATACACATTCATGCCGAGCCGCTACCGAGCCGTCGTCGCTGAGGCCCGCCCCACTGCCACGGCCACCGCCGAGCCTCGCCCGCCGCTGCAACGAGCCCCGTCTGCCACCGCCGCTGAGCCGCGCCCCGCTGCGTCGCCACCGAAGGGGTGAGGAACTGACGGAGGTGGGTGGTTGGAGAGTTTATATATGGTAAAGGTTTCAACTGGTCATGGACTGGACCTTTGATGGATGTAAACAGGACGTGCTTTATTGGGATCTTGCTGGGTTGCAACGAGCCTTATGCTAATTGGGCCGTGCCGTGCCGCCCATCAGGCTGGACCCTCGGCCCAAGACGAAATGTATAAGGTCATGCCATGCTGGGGCCTACTTAGCACGGTCCATTTGATATCTATATCTGTGTCGCTGGTTTCTCAAGCCTTATTACACTATTGGGCTACTTCTATTGGGCCGTATCTAGGCCCATGAGGGGTCCAGCTCGCTTAATAGCTTTGGTCGGCGCTAATCCACAATGGTTAGTTTAGAGGAAAAATTGGGTAAATTCTTTATTAGTGATAAAAAAATTTGTAGTTTCTTATCATTCACTCAAAATTTTTACAACCACTGACGTTAACTTTTTTTTCTTATTCGTGACTCATACATTTGGATAATTAAAAAAGACCTTCTACTCGTCTTTCAATTTTTCTTAAATTTTATTGTTACTCATTTTAGTCGATGTTATTTGGTTTTGAGGCATATAAAATTGACAAAGAAATTTTTTTACTTACAATTTAAATTTTAAAATTTAATCTGAACCATTTTATTTCCTTTAATGCTCATGGGCCATAATGTGAATTTGTGAGATAAAATTGATTTCTAAATATTTACTAAAATGGGTAATGAGAAAACTTAGTAAAAAATGATCGGTGGGTAAACAAGTACTCCCTCCGGTTTTTAATTGTTATCGCTGTTGACTTTCAACTTTAATTTTGAATATTCGTCTTATTAAAAAAAATTAATAAATAGCACATATTTTATTATAATTTCATTTATCATTAGAGGTAATTGAATCATAATTTAAAATTTTACACATTTAAACTAATTTTTTGAATAAGAGAAATGTTCAAAGTTGAAGTTAGAAGTAAACGACGACAACAATTAAATAACGGAGGGAGTATTTCTTAAGCCTCAAATTGTACAAGAGTGACGAATAAGTAAAAAATTTAATATTTGTGGTTGATAAAAAATTCAAAATTTTGAATGACTAATAAGAAACCAAAAGTTTTTTTATGGCTAATAAGAAATTGAAAAAAAAAATCACTAAACCATCCGCACTGCGTGCGCGCGGATGCGGATGCGTTCGAGATGGTTACCATGGATGCATGCGCTATGGCTACGAAGAGGTGTTCTGGTGACAGAACTCTTCTCCGCCGTGCGGACTGATCGCAAGGTATATTATGCTCCTCCGCTCTAGCCGGAACGCGCGCTGCACTCAGCGCACAGCCCAGCCCAGCCATCTGCATCCTCTCGCTGATCGAGCCGGAGCAATCTCAGCAACTGACAGCGGTGATGCCGGCGACGCTTCCCGGTGACAGACCGGCGGTGCCGGTACCCGATCAACCCCCTGTCGAGAGGAAGTACTATTAATCAAGGACAGCATGACGAGTGACAACGACACCTAACTACTCCGATCCTCCAATGATGAGCGCGAGAGCCCGGAACCCGTACGATATTTTCCGGAGACTCGCACGGAATTCCGCGATCCATGTCGACGCACGCAGATGTCGCCACCTCGCCTACTCATGTCCGCTTTGGTGTTTCAAGCAAGGCAACAAAACCCATGGTTTTTGACGGCATCGATACGATCCAGGTTAGTATCGAAGTTCTGTTGATCACGAGCAGATTCTCTCTCGACCAACCATGGACGTACGTCGTTGCGTGCATGCCGGTCCCACTGCATCACAAACGATCGATCACCATCCCTGAAGATACGTGAGCTTGCCTGCCTGCCGGATAATTTCAGTTCATCATCAGAGTACACATGCAATGACCATGCATGTGCATGTAGCTCTGGCGAGAAGAAGCGGCCACGCGACCCGTGTGGCGGTGCGAAAGAGCCGAGGCACCCGTGGGTGCCTGTGTGGCATGGCATGGCTAGCTGCGCGCACGGCCACGGTCGCTCAGACCCAGCGCATATGTTCCAACTTGTCTGCCAGCTCCCCCCTCCTTGCCATGGTGGCGCGGTTCATCTCCTGGTATTATCCACGAGTGACATTTCTCTGGAAAACAATAAAGTCACGTGAGTGACGGACCGGGGAATGAACGAGATTGGCAGATCACTATAAAGAAACTTTAGCCTTTCGTCAAGCCACCTCGCTTCGAAAACCAGTCCTGAATGTGGCTAAGCATGCTAACGAAAACATAATGTTCCAACTTGCATGGCCTGAAATCCCATGTCGTTACTCCACCTAATTGTTCCCCTTATATCATTTCTCCAGAAAACAATAAAGTCACGTGAGTGACGGACTTAGGAATGAACGAGCTGTTGGCACTGGCAGATCACTATAAAGAAACGTTAGCCTTTCGTCGAGCCACCTCGCTTTGAAAACCAGCCCGCGCTAGCTCTCTCCTGATCGACCTGTTGAAGGTGCAGAGATAGAAGATGTCGAAGGATCGCAAGAAAGCAGCAGCTGCTGGTAGTCTACATGAGAAGCAGCAGATCCTACGCACCATCACCCACTCCCAAGCGGTATCGATCTCTGCATATTTGCCTCTCGTGCATCATGGTTTACTCTGTGGTGGTCGCGCCGTCATACATGCATTCCATGGTTACAGCTGAGCGACACCTCCATAATCAAGGACGCGTCAGAGTACATCAAGAAGCTCAAGCAGAAGGTCGTTAGGCTGAACCAGGAGATCGCTCGCGAGGAAGACGCGCTAAAGCAGATGAATTCCGTCCCAACGGTAAAAACATTTCGAATGCTAACAGCTCTCTTGTCTCATTGATCGTATACTAGCTACACAATCCATATGGGTATAATTGACATGTGCATCCATCATTCATTCGCTGGATCGATCACTGGGACGATTGATGCAGGTCACTGTGGAAACCCTAGGTCACGGGTTCCTTGTCAACGTTTTCTCTGACAAGAACTGCCCCGGCCTGCTTGTTTCGATCCTTGAAGCGTTTGATGACCTGGGCCTCAACGTACTCGAAGCCACGGCATCTTGCGCAGATGCCTACCGCCTTGAGGCTGTCGGAGGAGAGGTAAAGTAAGAGATCAAACATTGTTGTTAAATACCCCTAAATATGTAGTTTGTCAAAATAATGGTTATGTTGAAGTTAAATAGGCTGTTATGTCCAAGTTCACATCTGATTGTTTTGTTAGTCAAATATCAATTCCGTGGCTGATGTTCAGTTATTGCCATATATGCATGGATGCAGAACATGGTGGAGAATGTGGATGAGCATGTTGTGAAACAAGCCGTCCTCCAGGCTATCAGGAACTGCTCCGAATGCGGCCGTAAACAACAGTAATGCAACAAGGGGATAGATAATTTGTCGCAGATCATGACAGTATGATAAATGTGCATCCATTTCGCAGACTCGTAGATCCCGGCCATGCTTTTGCCTTGCCAAGTTCTCCTCTTTCGGTCATCAACTATCCTGCCCAAGGTGATCGATCGATCTGAAGAAACGCTTCAGAAAAATCGAACCGTAACATCTCCCTTGCGTACTATTAGTCGGCCCTATATACATGTGTACTTAGTAGCTAGTGTATGTAGCTTGCGGTGGTGGTGAAAGATGTAACATCTGCAGATATGTTGTTCCATCCTAATTGTTCTCTTCAGAACACGATCATAATTTTTCATATCTTGATACTGCTGGAGTGAATGGGACTGCATGCACAGCCTCCTGCACTTGATCATAAGCAACAACTGGGCACCAAAACTAAGCTGGCCTCGATCGACAACCAGTACACGGACTGCAATGCAAGAATCCAATGATCCAGAAGTTTCCAACAAATCGAGCACAAAGCTCCAATACCCAGGGAATGCGGCCAATGAGAAGACAGGGAATAAGAGCAACTTCAATAGATATTTAAACATAATATCTAAATACTAATATAAATGTTACTAGTAAAAATACATCTTCAACAGTGACTTAATTGAGTACTTTAAATTTAACTAGTATCAATTTTATGTTTCTAGGTAGCTAAATGTGGGTATGCCATAGGTAATACCTATACTATCGATGCCTGTTGAAGATAAGAATTTTTATAGCTATCAATATCAATTTACCAACAACTTAAACATGAATTTAGATAGTCAAATTTTAAATATTTGTTGGAGATGCTTTAAGAGCATGGGGAGGACACAACTGGGCACTCACGACTCGCTCTTGGCAGCTGCTGCATGCTCTCAGCTCTCTGCAGGGCTCACTGGCTCAGCCACTGTTCGTTTGTTTCTTCAGGGTGCACGTACGCAGGAACTTACTATGCGCTCGTGATCATCCTGCTTGTGCATGAGACAGCAGCATATGCATGCATGCATGCGCGGATGTCTCGAAAGACGCAGAGAATATTTGCGCCTCCGTCCGCGTCCATGTGGGCGAGTACGTACCTTGCCAGCTCAGCTAGCTTATCATATCTGTTCAGTTCGATCTCTTCGGCTGATCTCGCCACGGATATCCGAAGAGGCTGCTGTAGACATCCTTCTGTTTACTGTTCTGCAGCATCAGCCTCTAGGCCGCACAATTGGGTCTCTTACAGGACTCACAAATGGGCCTTTTACAGATATGGGCTTTATGTGATGATGGGCTGCGGTGGTTTTTGTGGAATGCGCTCTCCAGAAATTTCAGCCCATAACACCAGGTAGAGAGTGCCCACTCATGAGGTCCATTTACTGGAGACTGGAGGCAGCGGATGGCAGAACAGAAACACATTTTCTCCCTCTTCTTCTTCTTTTTTATTGAGCTGACCGATAAACAGTCCCCCCCCCCTCCAAAATTGTTCACAATGATAAGAAAATCTAGGATGCAGTGTGTTCCTCACTCCCTAAAAAAAATCTAGAACAAATTAATTTATATTGATCAATCTAGCTGTAAGTGATAGTGCCTCGTCGCCATGTACAGCACAGCCGCGAATCACCCGCTATAATATCATGGAGGAGGTGATCCGGTGCCAGCATATTCTTCCATCAGAAACTTCAAACAAAGCGGTTCCATTGTCCGACCGCTGCATGCAGACAGAGACGACGAACGAAGCGGTCGCTCGCAGCCGCCGAGCCCAACGACCCCAACGCACGCCCGGCCAAGGGTGGCCGCGGTCGCCGCCAAAACGCGCCAGCGAGAGGCCGCGCCGCCGCTTGGCTTCTCCGGTGGAGTGGCGTGCGCCCCTGAAACCGAAGTGTGCGGTGCGCCTAACCCACGCTCGACAAGAACGGCCGGTGAGCGACAGGTCGTCGTTCGTCTCTCTCGTGTTCTGGGCTTCGTTGAAACGGCGAACCAGACGCATATGTGCGGTGCCGAATCTGCCGATCGAGCTGGAGCTGTTGCTCTCAGTGTCCAGTTCGCCTGCTCACCGGCTAGTTTGTTAGGGAAGGAAGGAAGAGCATCTATTAGGTGTGCCAGTCGCATTACTGAAGGCTTTGTAGCTACTCGCGGCTGACGACAACGCCAATGGTGCACTAGTCAGCAGAGAGGATCACGCCGGGATCGTCGTTAGCTCGACGGTTTGACCTTTTGCGTCACTCGTCAGCGCTGCTTTGTCTCCTGACGTGGAAAAACTCGATGAGTCGGCAGGATAATTTGTTGTTTGGGGAGGCTATGTTTGGTGGCAGATGAGCATCACCTCTTAGACGGATTGGTTTGTTTGAACTGTACGGATTCGCAAGTGGACGAATGGAAAATGCAAGCCTTCCAGCTGTGTTGATGGCAAAAGGGGTGTATCATTCTGTTGAAATGAAGAGTGTGGCGGGAATGGTTAGCAGCAACTTGCAGAATGCTAGCTGCTTGACAATCTGGTGATGGCGCTAACAATGTGTTCACTGTTGAGAGTGATGTCCCGGTTACTGCAGCAATCTGCCAGTTGTTTTTGTGCGTCTAAGTCTACCACTACTGCTTCCACTACGTACGGTAACAAAACAGTACTCCGAGATTTTATCTGTCGTCATTCATCGGTGGTCTACAGGTAAAGCGACGTCTGTTTCGGAATGTTCTGATGGAAATGTGTTGATTTTCAGATACGTGATATAGTGATGGTTCTAACTGTCAAGATTAAACAAGTCTTTATCAACGGCGCTTGACTTTTACCGAACTGCTGCGTCATAAGTCTATGCAGATCAACACATGTAATCATACAATTATGGAACTAACACATGCTATCATACAGTTATGGAACTAACAGACTATCTTTCTTTTTTGAAGCATGATAGGGTCTTATTAGAACTACTACGATATTCTCATATCATATTGGGACAATACTCAACTTCATCCCCGAACTATTGTCGAAACCTCAATTTTATCTATCAACTTTCAAAAGGTCCAACTATGTCTCTGAACTTTGGTTAAAGGTTCAGTTTCATTCCTGATCTGACGTGACTGCATATGTAGCATGCCACATAGACATCAATTTTAGTTTTTGAATTTTAACTAGATTCATATATTTTCATATTTGTTTGAACCATTGTGTTTCTTATAATTAAAGCAACAAAAAATCCTATAAGGTTATATTTTTATTTTTTTAATATTTTTTTATGTATCATATATATTCAAATTCGATAACTTGTAAATATTCTATGATTTTTACATTTTCATATACTACTTCGTATTTTACAAACTTACTCGACGCAATTCAAATGTAGGAAATGTCATTTTATTAATGCAATAGAAAAATTTAAAAATTCATATTTTTTTAGGTTTTCAAAATTTAAAAACAACAAAATATATTCATTTTCATGAATGATTCTTAGCACAATCCAAACATTAAAAAATGTTACATTAATTCTAAGCAATTCAAATAGATCTGAAAATAGAGTTATAGTTTAAGAGAAATCAATTTGAAATTTAAAATTGGAGTTGATGTGAAATGCTACACTGATGGGCAGCCACATCGGATCAAGGATTAAACTGAACCTCTAACCAAATTGTTCAGGAACTAAATAGGAACTAAATTGAAACTTTTGATGATAGTTCAGGATGAAATTGAGTATTATTCCTATCATATTAACTTTTTAAATGAATTATTATTATTTTTGAACAAACAAAGAGGCATTGACTTTTCAACCTTTCGAAGATGGCAGCACATTTCTTTGACCTGAAGATGCGGTAGCGAACTTGGGTCTTTGAGCCTAATAAGCGGCACTGGAAAATTACCCGTCTGCTACATGTACGTATGACCCACGTTGAAAGAAAAGGAACAGAATGAAAGCCAAAATACAGTTTGCGTCAGAAGGAAATAAGAAACGAAAATGTTTGGCAGGCCCGTTTGATGCATGTATGATCATAGATGAAGGCTTATCCGACAGGGCCAACTAATATTCGAAAGCAAGAACCATCCATTCAGTGATCATTCAGTGATGATTGTGACGTCTCTACAAAATACTATTACTGGCCTGCAAACCCGTTGCACTGATCCGCCATTGCTGCCGCTGCCAACAAAAGATTGGGCGTACGTACGTCACAACTATAAAAAACATTACGACGTGCTTCCAACAAAGTGTCACGGGCTAAAGATAACATCTCCTCCCTGGTCCTTAAATTCACGTCGTAGTTGACTTCAAACTTCAATTTTTACTATTTGTTTTATTAAAAAAATTATGATAAATTTTATAAATTTTGTTATATGTTGCTTTATTATCAAATATATTTAAAACACGATTTAAAATTTTGTACATTTAAACTAATTTTTTAAATAAAACAAATGATTAAAGTTGAGATTTAAAGTCAACAACGAATCATTTTAAGAACGGAGGGAGTGTCATGCATGGCACTATATAAACACAGATCCGTGATGCAAGATAAGCAGGCCACTGCAAGCACTCTTGAGCCTAAAAAGGACTACTTGACCTTGTAGAAAGTAGCAGTGGTGCTGGACAAATGGCTTCTTCTCTGTCAGTCGGGGTCCTGGTGCTGCTGTGTCTCGCGGCGGCGGCATCGGCCCAACTGTCGCCGACATTCTACTCCAGGTCGTGTCCCAGAGCTCTCGCCACCATCCAGGCCGCTGTGAGGGCCGCGGTGGCGAGCGAGCCTCGCATGGGAGCCTCCCTGCTCAGGCTCCACTTCCATGACTGCTTTGTCCAAGCAAGTCCCTCATCGCAAATTCTCCCTCTTTCTTCTACTTAATTTTGACTGAGTCAATCAGCTTGAATAACATTTTTTTGATGTGACCGTAGGTTATTCTAAACAAAATATACAGAAAATTGTAATTGAATTTCGTGTACAAATAAAGCGAATGAGCAAAGGAAAGATAAATGAAATAACACGTGTGACATTTTATCAGGGCTGCGACGCGTCCGTGTTGCTGAACGACACGGCCACCTTCACAGGGGAGCAGACTGCGTTCGGGAACCGAGGATCCATCAGAGGCTTCACCGTCGTCGACAACATCAAGGCGCAGGTCGAGGCCGTGTGCCCGCAGACCGTCTCCTGCGCCGACATCCTCGCCGTCGCCGCCCGCGACTCCGTCGTCGCGGTCAGAAATTAACTCCGTGACGTGCGATCGAACTCATCGATACCGTAACGTATCGCCAGTTCAGTTTATCTGACTAGACCGACGGCTTGGTGCCTCGTGTATGGGTGCATGGGTGCAGTTGGGCGGACCCACGTGGAGGGTTCCTCTCGGGAGGAGGGACTCGACGACGGCGAGCTTGTCTCAGGCGAACAACGACCTGCCTCCTCCGACCTTCGATCTCGCCAACCTCACCGCCGCGTTCGCCGCGAAAGGGCTCAGCAGAACCGACATGGTTGCTCTATCAGGTCCCGCGTAGTTACTAATTATCGTCCGAACCTTCCATGGAAATGGTGCCAGACACTAGTAGGAGTTACTCTGAACTTCGCACGTACGTGCAGGCGCGCACACGATCGGGCAGGCGCAGTGCACCAACTTCCGTGACCGGATCTACAACGAGACGAACATCAACGCGGCGTTCGCGACGCTGCGCCGGGCCAACTGCCCGCGGGCGAGCGGCGGCAGCGGCGACGGCAACCTGGCGCCGCTGGACGCCACGACGGCCAACGCGTTCGACAACGCCTACTACAGAAACCTGCAGGCGCAGAGCGGGCTCCTGCACTCCGACCAGGTGCTGTTCAACGGCGGCGCCACGGACGCGCTGGTCCGGACGTACGCCACCTCGCCGGCGCGGTTCAACAGGGACTTCGCCGCGGCCATGGTGAGGATGGGGAACATCAGCCCGCTCACAGGGACCCAGGGACAGATCAGGCTCGCGTGCTCCAGGGTGAACTAGGACGTACGCCACCAAACGATGATGGTTGAGAACACGGTGATCGTCGATCATGTGTGTGGAAAGATCGATAATAAGGCCGGCTAATAGGCCATTGTAATCAGTTGTCATGTTTGTCCTTGTACCGACCGCGATGGCCAAGAACGACCCTTTATTTTGCATCAACAATCACCAAGTGGAGCGTGGCCTACCCATCTTTCTGAAGGGCCCTCATGGCCTCATGCAACTTCATGTGTGGAATTTAAGAATCCCTTGTTTTGCCAGTGTCTGCACTCTTGTACCGCGGCCGCAAAATATCATGTGTTAGTTTTTCAGTCAAATATGAACTATTGCGAAAGGTCCCAAATTAAGCTACAATTTAGTCGAAAAAAATTAAGCTACAATTTCTATTGCAATTAGGCCGACGCCCACAAATACGCTTATTCCAAGGAAAGTCGCCGCCACGGCTACAAATGTTGACCTTCAACTTCATATGAGCTGTTTTGGCAGAGCTTTCAGCTCTTGATTCTTTAGATTCACTTCTAATTTTTTTAAATAATTCTGTGACTAAAATTAATTTTTTTTGATTCTATAGGATAAACTCTTAGAATAAGGATAAAGAATCACTTTAAAAAAATCAGAAGAAGCTACTTTTTTCAACTCTCAGTCTCTTAGTTCATTTCAGAGAATCAATTCACAGAATCAGAACTTCTCTTGTAAACAGTGTTTGACAGACCTCTCTTAATTTTGTCTGAGAATCAAGGGCTGAGAGGTCTCCCAACTGCCAAAGGCGCCCTAATTCAGACGAGCTGGCTGGCTCTGCCCTTGTACGGAAACTGGGAGGAAGAACGACCCAAATATCCAACCCATGATTGCGACAGTATGGTGAACGATAAGCCGACGATGTATGCCTGTGTTTGTGATTGGCAACGTTATCTTTGCTCAACTGACTGAGCTGTTTTTACCTTAGCAAATGAACAAACAGCCAGTTGAAAATTTATCTGGGTTAAATATAATGAGCAGTAAAAAGCAAATTTGATGAACGCTACTGACGATAACTGTCAATAAAGAGCTTTTGTGTTCTAGAGCCTACTGTCAGATAAAAAAGAGCTGCTGATTAAACAGTCTAATCTCTAGACAGTCAGAATCGAACACCGTTCGTCAAAAAATAAAGAAACATAGGTTAATGATCCTGCATGCGTGGACCCTGCCATGCAAGTTGCAACGTGCGCACTCCCCTGGCTTAGTGGCTCGCATTTCGTGTCGCGGTCGACATTCAAATTGTAATTCTCGAAAGGAACACTGAATTTCCAACCGGACAAATTTTGTATGACTGGCATGCAAGTACTACCTGTTATGTGTTCAGTGCAGCCGGAGCTGGACATTTCTTTGCTCGCGTGCATGTAGTGCTTGCTGCTTATTGACTAAAAGTATCTTGGACTGAAAGTTCTATGATCCTTATCCTTCTGAATGATGCTATGATTGAATGTTTTGCATGTACAGTACTCCTTCGGTTTCAAAATATAAACATTTTTAAGTTTAGTCAAAGTCAAAACTTTTATTACTTTGACCACTAATAATATCTAAGTAATAATATTTTATCATATAAAAATTATATTTTTTGAATTCATTATAAAATAAGCTTTCATAAAAATTATATATTTTTAGATATTATTAATAAAAATTAATATAGTTTGACCTTATTCAAACATAAAAATGATTATATTTTGAAACGGAGGTAATATATGATTTGTAACTGCTACATATTGCTTCCCCTCTGATTTTTTGTACATACATGACACATAACCACTGATCATGTATATGGCTTGTTAAGAAATAGATCATTCTATTGCTCATTTTGAGGCTCAAATGTAGCCTCAATCATTCTATTGCTTATTTATAGCTCTACAAAAAAAAANNNAAAAAAAAACACTACGCCCAGGCTTCAGGCACGCTCAAGCAGCAACTGACAGTCAAATGGACGTTTACATATGCGTCTAGCTGACATTTTTGAATGTGCATTGTACATGTGCTGCTCTTGTCCAGTGTCCACCAGTCAACTTGCCGTCTTTGATTGAGCTCCATACATACCTTCGTATAAAAAAAATAATCTTAAAAAATAGCACAGCATGTTCGATAGGCTATAAATTCCTGCATGCAATGGGAACCATAGCAGTGCATTCCACAAGCACCGTCCTCCTTTAGGTGCTCTCGATCACCCACCTAGCACGTTGCTGCGTTGCCTTGCAGTTCTCTGCTAGCTCTTGCCATGGCCTCTTCGGCGTCAGTGTTGCTGCTCTTGTGCATGGCTGCGGTGGCGTCGGCGCAGCTGTCCCCGACGTTCTACGACACGTCCTGCCCCAAAGCGCTGTCGACCATCAAGAGCGCCGTGACGGCGGCCGTGAACAAGGAGAACCGTATGGGGGCGTCGCTGCTCAGGCTTCAGTTCCATGACTGCTTTGTCAAGTAAAATTCGTGACCAAAGCCTTAGCTTGCTTCAAGACCTTCTAATTAATTATTTGCCTCTTATTAGTCATAACAAGAGCTATCGATTTTTTTAAATCGTTTTCGAGTACTAACAGAGATTACTGTGCTTGACTTCAGGGGTGCGACGCTTCCGTGCTGCTGGCGGACAACGCCACCTTCACCGGCGAGCAGAGGGGCTTCGAGGTCATAGACAACATCAAGTCGCAGGTCGAGGCCATCTGCAAACAGACCGTCTCCTGCGCCGACATCCTCGCCGTCGCCGCTCGCGACTCCGTCGTCTCGGTGGGTAAGCAGTGCTTAGTTACCAGCACGATCAAATTGGGCCCGCGCGCGTGTTCTGACTGTCGCAAATGCACGACTTGCAGCTGTGAGGGCCTTCATGGACGGTTCCTCTGGGACGCAGGGACTCCACAACCGCGAGCATGTCTCTGGCTAACAGCGACCTGCCGCCGTTTTCCTTCGATCTCGGCGACCTCATCACCGCCTTCGGCAATAAGGGCTTCACCGCTACAGAAATGGTTGCACTCTCTGGTACAGCCTCACAAGTACATCACAATCGTTCCCTTCCTTTAACTTCACCGTCGCCATGATCGAAGAAACTCAAGTTCTCACATGGCAAGACGATGATGCACGCATGCTGCAGGGGCGCGCACCATCGGGCAAGGGCAGTGCTTGACCTTCAGGGACCGCATCTACAACGACACCAACATCGACGCAGGGTTCGCGGCGTCGCTCAGGGCCAATTGCCCCAGGGCGAGCGGCAGCGGCGACCGTAACCTGGCGCCGCTCGACGTGACCGTACACCTTCGACAACGCCTACTACACGAACCTGCTGTCGCAGAAGGGGCTCTTCCACTCCGACCAGGCGCTCTTCAATGGCGGTAGCACCGACAACACCGTCAGGAACTTCGCCTCTAACAAGGCGGCGTTCAGCAGCGCCTTCGCGGCGGCCATGGTAAAGATGGCGAACCTCGTCCCGCTGACAGGGTCCTAGGGACAGATCAGGCTCACCTGCTCCAAAGTGAACTAAGAAGTGCTGCTTAATTAGACAGCATACAATGAAAGATTACACATGCATAACTGCACGAACGTGGACACCTAGTGGTCCTAATTGAATGAGAAAAGGGCGACACTGAGAAAATGACATGTATCAACCAAAAGTATGGCTTAATGCAAAGGCATGTATGACTTCCTTGGTTAATTATATACATATATAATTAAGCTCATATTTTAGCCACTAGCCAAATGATGAAGTATACAGATCACGTTTTCTGTAGCTTAGCCAGACCAACAAGCCTAAAAAAGCCTGCACATACACAGAGTAACGGCTACCAAACCAAACGGCTAGTTTACCGTTTACCACGGGGTCAACGTTCTCTTCGTCGAGATAAAAAAATAAAAAATAAACAATCATTGCCCCAATCCACACCCCCCCCCCCCCCCCCCC
>BCLF01000001.1:388956-431035 GCA_001602275.1 Zoysia japonica | reverse complement strand
GGCGGGAGGGCAGGGGGAGGTCGTCGCCGGGACGGTGCTCCTCGGGCGGTACGAGCTCGGCGGGCTCCTCGGCCGCGGCGCGTCCGCCAAGGTGTTCCTCGCGCGGGACCTCCTCACGGACCGCTCCGTCGCGATCAAGTCGTTCCCGAACCCGCGCGGCGGCGGCGGCGCGGGGGAGGACGACGGCCGCCGCAGCCGCCGGCCGGTGGCCATTGAGCGGGAGGCGGACATTCTCCGCCGCCTGCGCCACCGCCACGTCGTCCGGCTCCACGAGATTTTGGCCACGCGCAAGAAGGTCCATTTCGTGCTCGACCTCGCCGCCGGCGGCGAGCTGTTCTCGCTCGTCGACGCGTCCGGACGCATGACGGAGGGCCTCGCGCGACACTACTTCCGCCAGCTGGTATCCGCCGTCCGGTACTGCCACGCGCGAGGGGTGTACCACCGCGACATTAAGCCGGAGAACCTGCTCCTCGACGACGCCGGCGATCTCAAGGTCGCGGATTTCGGTCTCGGCGCCGTCGCCGCCGCTGACCACGACAGTCTCCGCCACACGCTCTGCGGCACCCCGGCGTACGTCGCACCGGAGATCCTGTCCAAGAAGGGGTACGACCCGGCGAAGGTGGACGTGTGGTCCTGCGGCGTCGTGCTGTTCGTGCTCGCCGCGGGGTACCTCCCCTTCAACGACGCCAGCCTCGTCAACATGTACCGCAAGATCTACGCGGGCAAGTTCCGCTGCCCGAGCTGGTTCTCGCCGGCGCTGCGCCACCTGGTGCGCTGCATCCTGGACCCGAACCCGGCCACCCGCATTGACACGGACGGCATCATGAGCCACCCCTGGTTCTGCCACGGCGCCAGCGACGACGAGCTCGTGCGCCTCATGCGCGGCCACGAGGAGGAGGCCTGGTTCAAGCCCGAGTTCAAGGACGACGACTTGGCCCGCGACATGACCGCCTTCGACATACTCACCTTCTCCTCCGGCTCCGACCTCTCGGCCATATTCGGCGCCGGCCCGGGGAAGGAACGCGTGTTCGTCAGCGAGCCCGCGGCCGCCGTGCTGAGCCGAGTCGAGGACGCCGGACGGAAGGAAGGTTACCGTGTCATCTGGAGGGAAGAAGGGAAGAAGGGCAGCGGCCCTGTGTACATCGAGGAGGACAGCGGCGGCATCATCGCCAAGGTCGCCGTATTCAAGATCGCCGACATGGTGTCCGTGGTCGAGGTCGTCTGGGGAGACGGCGCGGAGGCTGCCCAGTTCTGGAACGACCGCCTTAAGCCGGCCGTGAAGACCCCGGCGCTGAGCTAGCTGCAGCCAAGCGGAGCTGCCGGCGCTCTTGCCAGTCGCTCGCTGGAATTCGTGCTTCTACTTTCCATTTTTTGCTTTGTTTTGTAGATTTGGGTGCCTGTCGCACTCTGTGAACCACTAAGCGCGGACTATCTCTCTGGCGCCTTGCCTCCTCCCGGCGAAATCATCCCCATCTGCACTATAATACTCCTACTCCTATGGAGCAAGGAAATTGTTGTTCTGAATTCCGATGTTGTGAAAAAATAGTCTTCGTCAGGTTCGCCATTCAGGATCTGCCGCCTCCCCCTTCCAGAATTGTACGTCTCCCTGCGAAATCTGAAGGAGATTTTCATCGGAACATTGAAGGAAAACGGGAAGACATTCTTCCCTCGCCGGAAGGATCGTGGAACCACCGGAGGTCAACGGCGGTGCTGAACTGCTGATCAACCTAACGTACGTACGTCCACCTGTACGTATAGCCAGTATATGCCGGATCAGACCATCAGCAGATCACCGGAGCCAGCCAGCCAGCGCACACAATTTCATCCGTTGTGATCCGTCCGCGGTGGCGGATCGTGGAACGCGGCATCGGAATTTCGACAAGGGTTCGTCCGGGACCGTCGTCCCCTTCCTCCTGGCTGCTCCCGAGATTCCCTGGGAGGCTTGGAGCAAAGCAGAGCCGGACAAGAGAGAGGCTTGGCGCGACCTGTAAGAGCAGAGCACGCACCCAATTTTCCGAGCCCCCCCCCACCAAACTGTGGTTCTCCGTTGCTGCCCTGTGTCACTCGCTCAGCTGGTCGGCACTGCTCTCGGATGCCAATATGCCGTCGCATATTCCGTGGCACACGAACAATTGTACTTCTAGCAACAGCGCCCTCGCCGGGCTGCCGGAGCAGAGCAGGCGATAAGAGCATCTCTCCATCCATTATACTGATAGGTTAGCTACCTGCAAGGCCTGAAGAGCTCGCTGATGTTGATCTGATGAATGGCGTTCGCATGGGACAAACGAGAGCTGAGCGCGGGTGAGCCCCCACGGCCATGGCTGGGCTTGAATCAGATCATGTGCAGCAGTTGGGAAGGGAAACCATCATCCATGTGGGTTGTCCGTTGGATAGATGCAAGGCCAGTCCGACGGCGCTGGTGCTGGTGCGCGCGAGGTCCAGTCATTAGCGATGGCGCCCATCCTCGGACGAGACGAGACGGGGACACCACACCGTCGGGTGACCCGACTGCCACCCCGGTGCAGTGCGACCGCGATCGGCCGTCGGCGAGCCGCCAAGTTCAAACGCTGCTGCACCGACGGGTCAAGGGTGATCGGGATAACCTTCACGGCGACAGGCGGCCGGCTGCTGCTGACAAAGCGCGAGGCTTTCTCAATCGCGTCGCTCTTTTCGCGGATTTCGCAGTCAAGACAGGGAGATTACAGGACGAGGTGAACTGAACCATCAGTGCAACTCGATGGATAACACTAAGAGGTCGGAGTAGATAAGGAAAAAGCGCATGGCTTTCGTCCATGCTGCTACTATAGCAGGAATGAAATNNNGTTCATTGACCAATTTGGTTTCCCGGACGTTTCGTGGCCAAGTTTCATCCGGCTGCCGACCGCCTCTCAAATCTCAATCGACCCATCCAGTGCCAGTCTCATCTTGAATCATCCGAAAACAGGCGTCTCTGTCACAAGGACGATTACGAACGGAGAGGGTTGCAGCGATTGCTGGGACTCGACAGTCGACACGATGCGACACAGCAACAGGGTGGACGGCTTCACTCCACTCTATCAGTAGTACTGTACTGGAATACGAGTTCAGTGCAGACACAGCCACTGCTTCAGGTGCAACCACCTTCTTCATGTCAGGGGTCGATTCCTATCGTACCACAGTTCCTTCGTCATCGCCATGTCCTATAGCCATTAGTCCTTATCAATCCGCCTCCTCACCTCTCATGGCTATATGACGCCCGGTCTTCTCCATCCGCTTCAATTAGCTAGTGTTGCTGTGACGCACTGATGCTTCTTCGCCCATGGCCACATGAATGTATGATGTAGGTACTGGCGATCCAGGTGGCATGCTTGCTTTGAACTTGTCATGCATCAACTAATAGCCTTTGCCATGATCGGCCAATGTCTAATCCAAGTATAGAATTGTTAAGGACATGACGTGAGCTCAACTAAAAGGCTACTGTATACGACGCATTACCTACATCATGTGTGTGGGTAGCTGAACAGGTCTAGAAATTTGAAACAGATCGATGTCACCAAAATAACAGGCAAAATGAAGCTCATTATTCATAGATGGATCCGTTTGAACGGTCTCTCAATTTGACGTTTGGGCAGCAGACTAGTTCTACCGTAGGCTGGAGCGCATCTGAAAGTTTCAACAGATGAACCGAGAAGAAACAGTGAAGCCAGAGATCGACTGATGTAATAGCTGCATTAGTCGACAGTGTCTGGCTCGAGCTTGCGTGTAAAGCACCGGCAGCCATGTGATCCATGTGGCACGGGATGTAACCCGTCAACTACAAGTGTACACAATACTACACTGCTCCATCCCCATATGAATGATTGAGCATTGTTTATCCCAGAAGATAGCAATAAGTGCAGTAGAATATCCCGAAATTGGAGGAGCTAGTGGAACCTTTGGCTATAGTACTTTTTCATCAAGCTGCCGGCTCAGCTTGTCACAGCTTGGAGTTTTCAATACAGTATAATGGTGAGTTTGCTTGATTAGCTCATGAGCTGAAGGTGACAGGCCCACGGCTTTATGCTGCTAGAGTATACAGAAAGTTTGCTGATGAGATGTGCAAAGCTGGCGCCTTGTCTTACTCCATTTGATTTTTGCGGCTGCCATATATACAATGCCATATATGGACTGGAGCAGGTACTAGCTTGAACAAGTGGGAGATCGAGCCAACGGATCTTGCTCTTTTTTTTTGGGGGATTTCCTCAAAGAAAATGATGTGAACGTTGACGAGAAGAAATTGTTTTACTCCCACTAGTTGGTTGACAGGTGAACCCATTTCGATGGATTCGTGATTTTGTCTTCATCACTTACTTGTACCCCTCGATCTTCAGCTTCAAAGTCAAAATACGGCGGTAAAGTATCTTTCTGGTGCAGAATGTATAACATCTGCTCCCTCTGTTTTTAAATTGTTATCGCCGTTTACTTTAAATTTTAACTTTAACTATTCATTTTATTCAAAAAATTAATTCAAATATCTAAAATTATACTCTTAACTTAGGATTCTAACTACTTTGATAATAAAGCAAATTATATTAAATCATATAGTATTCATCAAACTTTTTTAAATAATACGAATGGTTAAAATTGATGTCTGAAGTTAACGATGACAACATTTTTAAAAACGGAGGGAGGACAGACTATTAACAAAAGAAATGCTCTCTGATAGTGCTGCAGCCGTATGCATCGATCGTCCAGCCAGGTTATCAGCTGTCACCCGCCGTTGAATTGGCTGACAAATGCGTATAGTAGGAGCATGTCGGTTCAAGTTGTTGCGGTGAATAACGAAAGCGCGTATCACATGCTGCCATGTTCTCTGTCGATGCCAATGCGTGGTGGAATAATTGAGCAAGTCAAACATGTGTTGTGTGATTGCACGACGGCCGGCGATCTGACCACCGCCGATCGACCAGGGAACAACAGTCGGTGTTAGGATGCGAGCTGGGTCGAGGTTTGTCGCCCCAATGTACCGTGCCCAGTCTAATGGCTTATTGGGCCGTACCATGTCGTTCGGCTCACTTGTCCACTTGGACATCACGAACCTGCAAGGGCATCGTCGTATCGGGCCAGCACTATCGAGCCGGGTAGCTAGTATTCCTTCCTTCCGGACCTTGACGCCCACCTTTAATTTTCTCATGTGCCCCCGAGAGCACCGAGAGTTCGTTAACTTCCATTCCACTCGCAGCAGCTGCACAGAAACATGTCTAGTGCTTCTAGTATCCAATTGTTCCAGGGCTAAGAATGGAGCTGCTGTTTCATGGGATGCGAATTGCTCATTTCAAGAACCAGTGGACTAGTGCATCTTAAGTTTCTTGAGATGGAGCTAGCTGCACATAAACTTGTCTAGTACCGGCTTCTATTCAGCTGTTCATCATGTATATCTACTGGAGTAGTACTGATTTTAGACAGCAGTTCCCGTCCGATTTGGAAGCTGGAAGGCCCAGACAGTCCGATTAACGTAATGTGCCAAGCCACGGCTCAATCAATCACCTTATCTTGCGAACCACTTCTAGCAACAGCACTGGTCCGTCCACCTCTCTCTCTCTTCTGTTGAAGCCTGAAAGCAACGCCGCTTTCAATTATTGCAAGAAAACAAGCAACCCTAGCTAGCTCACTGCCCACCGAATGGAGCGTCCCGTCGCCGTCGCCTGGCCGGCTGTCGTGAGGAGTGAGGTAAACACGCTTCAATCAGCTCCTCCGATTCTACCACAGTCCATTCGTTCAGGTTTCTGCTGGCTGAGGGCAACAGCTGCGCCTGTCTCGAACGTACACCCAAACCCAAGACGACGACCATTTTGGGACCTTCTTGTTTGACAGCCATCTAGCCTGTACGTAGGAGAGGAACGTTATCGACTTGGCCATGGTGAAGGCGAGCTGTGCTCTTCAATTCCACGCTATCATTGCCGATACCTTTCAGTACGTACCCACATGATTTGCTGGCCAGGCATGCTTGAGGACTGAGGCTGCCCAAGTTGGGGATTATCAAACTAGTAGGTGTATCATTCTCTGGTTCAGAGAGTTATGGAACATCTTTTTTCGAGTTAATTAGGACCGTTTGGTTGGAAAACAGTAGTGTCCTTCTGCTCACAAGAAACCAAAAGCACAACCTGCAACTAAATGGGGGGCTTCCTAAGCAACCACCGCGTGAAACAACCGAGTGAATTGAAACGGGTAACACACGCGGTTACCTGACATCTTAAAACAAAGAGCTAGGATTACAAATAGAATTACTCCTACATCTGGTCAACAACCCATATACTGGAGCATGTCAAATGCAAATGAACAACGTACATGGCGGTCCAGATTCATGGCACCCTCCACTCATTTCAATACTCCTATTTTGTATGCTTGGTAAACTCGTGCATCCTTCTCGCAAATTAAAAACAATTTATAGCAGTGGATGAATCTAGCCGCAGGTGAGCTTGCGCCTCAAAATTGACTGTATCTGTACCAGTTTTGTATTATGCATTTCGTTTACTAGCTTCTTACCAATTATCGAGCTGGAGCGACAAATAAACCCACTCCATAGACTTGTATGCTAGGTATATCTATCTGCAACTTGTAACAAAAACAAATGCCCGAACAGAACCGCCAATGTGCAGAGAGGACAAGCTTCCAATTGTCTATGCTATAGGTCACGGCAGCACACACTCTCCTATAGACTTTCACACTAAATGACGTCTATATAAAATTATAAAACATACTCCGTATTTTCTTAGCTACGGAGTACATATAAAAAGGCATGTACCCAAGATAAACAGTTCTACTAGCAAGCAACAATGCTTTCCATAGTTGACTATCAAAAGGTGGGTTGATTTAAGTAATCATGGTGACGACCATCTCTTGAGCAGAAGAAAACCAATTTAAATTTGCATGCAAAAAACAACAATGACAGCTCAGGGAGATTCAAAGAATTTCCAGAAAAAGTGACCAAGCACGCTTTCAACTTTTCAATAAAAATTTTTTATTATAAGCTTACCACCGAAGTTTGCAGTGATGATACAAGGTGTACAGAAAAGAAAACAAACTAGTAAATACTACATGAATACATGAACGATTGGAAATTGACTCGACATACAAAACGCTGTTACAAGTTTAACATGACTGCTGCTGTTGCTGCATGGGTTGCTCACCTTGCCAAGCCCACACTATGTCCTGAAGTGCTGGCCTCATCTCTTTGTTCAAAACCTTCTGGTACTCTAGCGTATCACCATTTGTCTTCTTCAACTCGACGAGATGGAAGTTTGGCGTAACTTCGAATATCTCAGCATCAATTCCCATCACACCTTTCCTTCCGAGCTTGGAGCCTTCCATCTTCAACAGGCCACCATCCTTCTTTGTGAGCTTCAATCGCAAGCTCTTTGCCATGTCCTCGATCTTGGATATGATCGTTGAGGCTGTGCTGGTGGATGTAAATTTGGACTCCCTCTTCTTCTCAGATTCTTCAAACATCCCAGAGAGGTCCAATCCGGTTGAGAGAGAGATAATGTCGAACGCATTCAAGTTGCTAGGCTTATTTGCTTCTTGTTGCTTGCTCTCTGTTGGAATGTCTGTACTCGACGAACTCAAATCTCCATTCATGTCCACAGGAGGGATATCCTTTGTTTGAAAATTATTATACCTTACTAGCTTTACATCAAGACCCTTCCTAAACCATGGATTCTCCTTGATTTTCTCCATTGAGACCCTTGTATTGGGGTTAGGATCAAGAATCTTTACCAAAAGCCTTCGAACATCTGTTGAAAACCAACCTGGACATTTGAATTCAGCTTTCCCAATCTTCTTATACATGTCCATCAAGTTTTTATCATGGAAAGGGAGATATCCAGCCAACAGGACAAAAAGTATCACCCCACAAGACCATATGTCGGCCTTTGCGCCATCATAACCTTTTCTATTGATTACTTCTGGCGCAACATACGCAGGGGTTCCACAAGTCGTGTGGAGCAGGCCATCTTGCCTTTTGCATTCAGCAAGTGCACTCAGACCAAAATCTGAAACTTTCAAGTTGCTGTTCTCATCAAGAAGAAGGTTTTCCGGTTTCAGATCACGGTGGTACACACCCCTGCTATGGCAAAAGTCCACGGCAGAAATCAGCTGCTGGAAGTACTTCCGAGCAGAGTCTTCCTTGAGCCTTCCTCGCTGCACTTTGTTGAAAAGCTCTCCACCTCTCACATGCTCTAAGATGAAGTAGATCTTCGTTTTAGTAGCCATGACTTCATACAGTTGCACAATGTTTGGATGCCTCACCATCTTCATCACTGAAATTTCTCGTTTGATTTGATCCATGAGCCCAACTTTCATAACCTTCTCTTTGTCTATCATCTTGATGGCCACACTTTCTGAAGTCTCAGTGTTTCGGGCATGGTAAACCTTGGCAAAGGTCCCTTGGCCAAGCATCTTTCCCATCTCATACTTCCCCATCAAAACATTTGCTTTGTGCTCCGCCATCGTGTCAAATGTCTACTATGTACACAGAAGACACTTTATCCCAAAGACTTAAACCGGGCTAACAGGAATCCTGAAAGTGTTACAAGACTTAACCGTCTTCCACAAGATGATTGTTTAAGAAGATGGCTGAGCTGCCACATCGAACCCCATTGTGCGAAAGCACAAGGAGCAAGAGCTGCGTATGTTCTTGTGGCCCAATGTCATCAAGAGCTGTTGAAGAAGAAGTATGGGCGGCTACCCTGCCAATTCCCTCACAAGGTAGCTCTTTAACATGCAAGCACATCTTTCTGCATTCCCTAAGGTGTTTCCTTCCTTTTTTTTTTTTTGATATCCCAATCTGTCAAAGAAAAACACATACTACTTAGGTAAGTCACCAATCCATAAAACTACTTGGCTGCCACAGAAATTTATGACACATAAAAGACTTCCATGAAAAATCATGGCATATCTTTCCCCAAACATGCATAAAAAAATTCTAGTCTTTTCTCACGATATCAAGAAGATATCTGTAATCTTTGAAATTAAATCTCAAAGCCAGATCTTTGGACCGTAACAGGGTTGGCAGTGAAAAAAAAAATCGAAATGAAGTGTTGGATCTGTCGCAGCAATTGGGGAAAAGTTGAAAGAAAAGGGAGATTTTTCCCTAACTGTGCATTGATTTCAAATACGCATCTAACTGTTTCATCGTGAGCATAATGAATCCAGAAGCACCCATCTATGTTGTCCTGTAGCCAACTACCAGAACAGAGCGGTGCGCACGAAGAGAGTAGAACCTCTTCACCTAGTGAAGCACAGTGAAATCTGACCTCTAAAGATCGAGTTTTTACTACTGCGCACACAACATCACAACGATTCACATGGATCAGATCAAGCGCGTATAAAGAGAAGAGGAGGAGGAGAGTAGTACCGAAGAATTACTCAACCTCACAACGAATCATAGGAATCAGATCAAGAAAACGCGCAGAAAGAAAGAGGGGAGAAGAGTAGTACCGAAGATCCGGCCTCCTGGGGACGAGACAAAACACCGAAGAGGCCTGGTCCCGGAGGAGGTCGCAGAGGTCGCAGGAGCAAGAGGAGGTTGACGAGGAGAGGATATGCGGACCGAACGGGGGATGGTGGTGGCACTGGTGGGTGGCTAGAGTAGAGGCAGTGGTGAACGAACGGCAGGAGGGGAAGCTCTCGGGGGAGCCGGTTTTATTGCCGCCGGAGTGGGAAGGATTGGCCCCCGGATTTTCCCTCCACGGCGGACCCACGAAGAATCACCGGTGGCCGTTGCGTTAGATTAGAGCGGTCAGTGAGGTGTGAGCTGGATGAGATTCATTCATCACCGCGTAATTTTGGCTTTAGCTTTGGCGTTGGCAGGTCTCAAGTCTCAACGGAGTACTAGGAATTGGTCTTCTTCTTGGTTGGGGTCGGCAGCGCGCGCCATGAGCGGGGCCCGTGAGAGGACGACGACCGTGCCTCTGTCCGCCGGTCAACTTCTAGCTCTGTTCCCGTCCAAAACCAATGGCAGACCTCCACCGCTGATGTCGCTTCTTCCACCTGTCGCCGAGCCACCGGCCGCCTCGCTGGCCACGTCACAGCTCCATCGTTGGTGCAGGTGAGCCAAGAGCTTCAGGTACAGTAGCAGAGGTGGGCACGCGTCTCCTGCAACTCATTTCTCGAAAAGACACTGTTGATGTGATGTACGCGCGTTCATTTCTTGCACGTCGCGCCCGCTCGGTGTGGCCGTTCGGTTCTGAACCGTCACTGATTTCATGCGATCCGCGCAATTCAGGCAGGACATGCACAACATGTTGCTCGCCTTGAGCGTGAAGAAGCGCTTGTCGAGCAGAGATACGAACGAACCACGAGCGCGTTGATTCTTTTCCAGGAAAATGAGCCAAACGAAATCAGCGATGGTCACCGAGATTTGATTCTCTCCTTTACCAGAGAACCAAACTTTGTGTGATCGAGCTTGCAGGAAAACGAAGCCGGAGAAGGACAATCGCGAGTCCACATCAGCAGCGACGGGCCAAGAATATTCAGCGGTTGGATTTCTCTAGAACCCGCCGCTCGGCACGGCTCATCGATTTGACGATGAATCAGTGCCAGGACGGCCATAGCTTCAGAATTCGTTCACGACCAAACTGTAATCACCTCGAAATTACAGGATACACAAAGCAACACAGACAGAGGAATCAGCCATCTATGACAATGTCCCGGCTACAAAAACATGCACGGCGGACAAAAACATGGCCATTCTAATTTAGCAGAGACCGGACATTAGATCTAGACTCGGAAACATTTCGATCTGTCTGCCGTGTTGCACCGCGTGCCCTGCGATTGGTGATGAGATGAATGTTCTTCTTAATTAGCCGCCTCCCTCCATGTTGCTTCCCCATTTGTGGTCAGCCATGATCGTCTCTGTTTCAGTATCTAAACGTGCAAGGAGATGATCCCGGGCCAAGTATGTTTCATCAATTTCGACCACACGTAATTCCATCGAGCGGTTCCTGTCAATCAAAGCTCGTTAATTTGGCTGATGCGCCGTCGGCGGATCTGATCGATCTCCTGACGCTTTCGCTGTAAACGGGAACGAATGCCAGCCACATGCACCATACGATCTCGCTCGGCCGCGTGTGGACCCTAGCGCCTTCATCGAAGAACAAGGGATCCCTTGCGAGCCTCATGCATCCAGGTGGCAACACTGCCCGTTTCCTTCTTGATACCCCGTGGCCCCGGATCCTATTGCAGCTCGACACCTCTGCCCTGGTGTATCCATCAGACACTGACCCTTCTTCTAATAAGGCCAGTCCTCTTGTCGTCAGCACCCGAAATATACGAATTGATGACTTGAAATCAAGTTCCTGGATCTAGTCTATTTAAAAACAGAAGAAATTAAGTTAACTGGCTCTCTACACTCTTGTTTAGTCAAAATAATGAACAATACGTGACCTCGAATGTCTCATGCATGTATCAAAATGAAAAATGTTGGTATAACCAAGCTTTCTCAGAAGTTTCTGCACATCGATGATCGGTGGCGACTCCCTACACTGACATCACGAATAAACCAGCAGAGACCATGTCATTTTCAGCAGCTTAGACTAGCTAATCGTCCATCAAAGACATGTTTCTCAATAGTCGGACCTTCCTTCCTTCTCAAAAAATCACCTGTCTGAATCGGTGGGCAGTCGTAGCCAATCGCAATGCAAAATATCTTCACTGCTTTATGTCTCAGGCATGGGTGTTACATCATGACTCTGAAAACAGACAAGCGACTGATCTTTCGCCATGGTGCAAACAAGGCTTTCCTCAGGTGATGTCACAGTTCAGAATCTGTTTACAATGGAGTTGTTCTTGAGTTGTACTAATATGGGGTCACGGATAAGCATGGCAGGTTGATTTTTGTTTTGTGTCGCCATGCAGTCTATTTAAAACATCACAGTAGCCATCTAATCTGACTAGAGCTCGAAAATGCAGCGAGTATAGTGTGATATATTGCTTCATTATTTGTGGAAATATTAAGATGAAACTTGACTTTAGAACTGCACAAAAGCTAGAGAATATCTCCAGAACCACCAGCGAAATGCAGTCCCTTCCTGGTGCTTGCACCTCAAGTAAGCAGTAGTACCATCTCAAAGCAGAGATAAAAAAAAAAAAGAATATTCATAAATCTTGCTTAAAGTGCTGAGAACCGTCGAAGCTGCCACCACAATTATTGATTAAAATATAAAAGACACAAGGTATTGGAGGTGCCTCCCACCAGAGCACGAATCCTAGCAAGAATCTCTTCCTACTCCCTCTTGTACGTGCAGAATAGTTTGATGTTGCGTTAGACATCTCTCCTAACACCATAATTGCTGTTTTTTTAATTCTCATTTGGGTCCGATGAGTTTCTAGATACGAACTGGAGCAGGCTCCTACTAGCATGTTCCATCACCAGATGTTTCTGACGCTAAGGCAAGGAGTATTTGTCTGATACTTAGGTTTAGCAGGGGATTCTGAGGCAATTTGGTGAATGATGAGCAGCTGTTCCTCCAAACAACTCACTAACTGGAGCAGGCTTCATCTTAAGCATTCTTATTCATGTACAATCGCCAATTAGTCGACTCGTTCCTCAATAAGACAGTCTGCTTCTGTTCTGCATTGGGAGTCTCCAAAATATTGGATCGGGTCGCGATTGGAGATGGGCTGCGCTGATGATTTGGGCTTTAAGTAGCCTGTGCATTCGCTTTTGTGATCTTCAGCGAAGAATCTCGATACGGCCGCCAGAAATTTCAGGGCCTTCGCGCGGTGGAAATCGAAGGCCCAATCAAGACCCGGACCACGAACGAACCTCTTGGGCTGCACCCTTCGATTCGAGGGCCATCCTGACGGCGATGTTGACAATACTCGCTGCAAACAAATGATAAATGGACCGGGCTAGCGCCAGCTGAGCCTGGCCCAACATAGTAATTTAATTTTCAATTCCTGTTCCGTGTGTGCTCTGTTTTCACTGATCAAGTACTCAGCGGAAAGGCCATGTCGCCGGACCCCGACGGCCGACGGTGCATGCCCTCGACCTGCACCGGTGACTCTGCGAACCGGCGGCTCCATCCATGGAGATGGAGTGGAGTAGCTTTAAAGCCGGGTGCGTGCTCATCCCGTTCTTGGCCTAGTGGCCTTGGGCTGGGAGATCATTCTCGTCTTCCCCGGCAAGATTATTCATTCATGCATGTGGAGACGCTAGCCGCATACGCGGTAGTGCTGGTGTGCGTCGGCTCGTAGATTAATTGCCGCATGATGACGACACTCCATGATGTTTGATGTTCATTTCCCCTTGAGAAATGATGGCGGCACTCGAGCAGGGCTCGCAAAGCCGCAATCATGGCCGTGGCGCACAATGTCTCGCTCACGGCAGTCGCACCTAACCCTCGCGCCCTAACCAATTAACGGCTCAGCCACAGCAGCTTCCGACGACGACGGCGGCAAGTGATGCTTCATGAAGCAGAACCAAGGCTGGAAGGCGGGCGGGATCAGGCTCGCCGCTGGCCGGCAGGGAGCGACGAAATCATCGTCAGCTCCGATGATGTCTGCTGATAAAACGTAGACCTTTCTTTCAGTGGTCCTGTCCACGGTTCCTCCATCCTTCCTTTCCAGAACTTTGTGCCGTGCCGATCGCACAAGCAAATTACGGTACTCCATACGTCTGGAATTCATCTCTCACTGTGAAATTTGGTACGAATGCATCGTTAAGATGTCATGTATTTGCTATAGTAAAAATTTAAGCATGTATCAAACGTGCCAGGCACCATGCTCACAGCCTCAGTCACGGGTGAGGCGGGAGCATGACGATGACGGGTTCTGGACCTTCTGGTGATAAAAAGCGCGCGCACGGCTGTCCGGCTAGGCTAGCAGCAACCTCCTCACCGTTCTACACCACACTCCCGTCCCCTGCTCAAACGGCAAGCGCAACCAACACAAAGCAGAAGGACGAACACCGCGCCACGATGAGCTCCAGCTGGTTCTACAGGCTGCGGCGGAAGCGAACCGCGCCGATCCCGAAACCACCGCCTCCCAGTCCCAACACTCCCGACACGCGCAGGGCGTCCTACTACGTCCCGAGCAGGGACCGCGCGGTCTCGCCGCGCCCGGCCAAGCAGGACAACCCGAAGCGCAGGGACACGCGCTTCCCGCGCAGCCCGCAGCCGGGCGACATCGTATTCGACGTCGTCGCGCGCCGCGACTCCGGCGGCCCGTTCAAGCTGCGGCCCATCGTCACCAGGCGCGCCGACGCCTCCGACAGCGCCTCGTCGCCCACGGCCAGCGCGCGGAGACGACTCCACCTCCGCGCGAGGGATTCGAGCGGCGGTGGGAAGGCGGTCACGGACCAGCCGGCGGAGGCCTGCAAGCGGCGCGCCGGTACGGTGCGGTGGCTGTACGAGAGCGTGGTGCTGGTGAAGGAGTCGGCCGAGCCCGAGGAGGACTTCCGCGCGAGCATGGAGGAGATGATCGCGGCCCACGACGTGCGCTCGCCGCGGAGCCTCGAGGCGCTGCTCGCGCGCTACCTCGCGCTCAACGCCGCCGAGCACCACCGCGCCATCGTCGCCGCCTTCCGACGCGCGTTGCTGGCCCCCAAGGAACGTTGCCATTTGCATGCACGATGTACTCCTCCTATTTGATTAGCTCAGCTTCGAATGATCGGGCGAGTTTCGTGTAGGGTCTGTGTGAATTGTGGTGTGTTAAGGAGGTTATAGATGCCTCTTCTTGCACAAAATCATCACAGAAAAGGCTTTCCTTGATGGCGGGTGGGCTTACTCTTCGTTCACTTGTTCGTGTGTGCGTGAGGCTGTTCTATGTTGCAAACCTGAAGAATCGATCGACGCGCATGCGCAGAACGGTAGTAACGATCAGTTTCGGTCTTTTACAGAGCATAGAAGGCCAAATCGCGTCTGAAAAATTCTGAACGAGGCACTGCAAAACCTCCGTTTACAAATACTTGACAATTTTAACTTTTACTGTTTATGCTTTGACTAATTATAACTTTTAAAATATTTAGTTTATTAACTTATAAATAGCTTCATAAGATTTGTCATTGTATATACTTTGAGAACGTGTATTTTGTATATCTGTATGTCAAAAATTTTTAGAAATAGACGAGCGGTTAAACAGTTGGTACAAAAGTCAAAATTGACAATTATTTGAAAACGGATGTTTGTATACAACAATTCAAGTTCTGAAACCACACCACTCTGTTTTAATATCCTTTTTGCACCTTCCATACTATCGATATAGAAAAAGATATACAAAATTAAAGTTACAATAATACTCATTCTGTTTACAAACTTTTCATGGGAAGCAAATTTGGATCGACGGAAAAGCAACAGAAGAAGAAAAAGCTCGGTACTCGCGCCGAATTAGACGATCAGAGAATCTTGTGGCAATCGTTCTCGACTCCCATGCCATGCTTCCTCAGGTGAAATGGACGTGTCTTCAGTTATCCATCGACTCGTCAGCCTGCTCCTCCAGTCCTCCTCGGCCTAGGAGTAGTAGGAGCACGACTCACACCCGTGCCATCCACTCCATTCCTCGCCACAGCAACGCAACAAGCTCGAGCACCCGTCGTCTTCACTGCTTGCTCACTGTAACCGGTCAGGCGACGATGCGGAGGTCACCACCAGCAGCTGAGGACAAGCAGACGACGCCCTCGCGTCGCGGGGCCTCTGCGCCGGCCAGGAAAAAAGGTAGAGGATGCGAAAGGAAGAAGTGTCATGGCCTGCTGCTGCACACTCTGCAATGCCAATGAGCAGAGTCTTTCTTGTGGAGACAGTGGTAGCAATGAGATCACCTTTCAGAAAGCGCGCATGAGAGCATATAGTAGCACCCATACCATACATCAAGAAGCAGTGCTGAGAGCAGAAAAGGAAAGCAAACGCGAAATGATTGAGGATGCAAAGGAGCAAATAAATTCACAACCACGTAATGATCCAAGAGACGAATTGCAAAGAAAAACACTTTAATCAATCGAGCCTTGCATCAGTGTCATCTGTTCGTCAAACCCAGGCTCTGAAACCGTTGCTCTGATGCTAGGAGTAGAAAAATGCAAACGCAGACGGCCAGTGCAGTGCCCAGGGTGCCACATGATCGTCGAGGAAGCGAACGAGCGCAAAGTACAAAGATTTCGCCTTCTGATCTGCGCTCGGGGCCGTCAGGTTTTGCAGCCCTGTTGGTGCTCCTGCCTTCTGCATGCGATCGGCCCCCGTGATTGACAGTCCTCTCTTATGGGAAACTGTGTACGCATGGCATGGATGCCGATGGACAGAAAGACACCGATGGATGGCGAAGTGCCTCTCGCTTCTGGTTCAATCAGAATCCATCTGGAGCAAGAACCGGGTCCGTAGGCCGCATAACTGCTGTTTGCCAAATGGCACCTAAAGGATCCACATCCACGTAGTGTACTTGCCAAAGAAGAGAATTTTAAAGATCTCTCGCTTGATTCAAGTTTTTTATTTGCCGTGAATTTTCATTCCGTATGAGAAATATGAGCCACATATTTCCTGAAAACCGAAGTGTGCCACTTCTCTTTAGATGCTGCTGAAACAAACAAGTAATTCTCTGACAATCGGTACCCTCGGATTTCTTGAGGAACATGGAGAATGTACCATAACAACAAAATGTAGGCACACATTTTCAAAAGGAATATTTATGACCGTTAAAGTTCTACTGGTACAACACTGAAAAGGAAGGGAAAAAAAAAACTCTGGAAATACACTCACGGCCCACTCAACTTGAGAACACATAGGCCTTGAATCCAAAGACAAACATATCTGTGTGTCTACAGAATCAGCCACCCGCCCACAATGACCAACAACCAAATCAATGTTAACTAAATATAATGAATTGAATAAAAAATAAGCCTATCCAAAACGGGGATTGGTTTAAGGGTGTCAGATTATGAACAAAGTGATCTAAAGGAGATGAAAACCTCTCGGCAGGCTAATGTTCAACTAAAGGCGTTGTTGCTTTCACCTGCAGATATGGAACTGCCCTCGGACTTCACCACGACCTCTGCCTCCGACTTCACCGCCACTGGCCCTTTGCCAATGTCCAGCCCCTGGAACCGCCCAAGTGAGTCTTGCTGCATCATATCTGAGAGGGAATTGGGGTGGGATAGCATCTGGTGGGTCGGAACTTCGGGAGGTGGTTGGAAATGAGGATGCAGCTGAGTATTTCTGTGGTGCTGAACCGCTTGTTGCTCAGAGATCTGGAAAAATGAAGGGCTGTATGTGACATGCTGCATTCCCACATTATTATATGGTTCATTGGACTTTGTCATCTCGCCTGTAGCAATCTTAAGCCTCTCTACTTCCTGCTTCAGCGCATCGTTCAAAGCTGTAAAGGTATTGGTACTCTGTCAGCCCAAATAACATACAGTAATCTTTGAAAGAGGGTGGGTGCACACTGCACTCCCAAACAAACCTATTGCAAAGAAGAAAAAGAAAAGGATAAATGCATGCTCACCATCACGCAATTGAGCTTGTTGCTCCATGGCCTGCAACCTTATCTTGAGCTCTGCATTTTCAGCAGAAAGTCCAGTTGTGTCTCTCTGTGTAGTAAATGTAATGGAGTCAAGGGAATCAAGCTATGTGATATAGAACATTAGGCATGATACAACGCTAGCAGCCAGGATGATGAATTCAAAAGATGGAGCTGCCTAATAAAATCTGCTGGAAAAACCTGCTTTTGCATTCAACTTGTTTTAACTTGTTTGCGTAAGATTAACATAAAACAGCAGGATCACTGGGAGCAGTGTAGTGCCTAAAGGCCCTAAACCTACAGAGAAGCAAGGCTTTTTATCCTCATATACTGCATATCACCATTCAGTTCTCAAGATCTTTAATAAAACCATATAAACTAGTTCCATGAAATATTTTACCACTATGACTACATGTATTGAACACAGCTGGCTGATCAATACAGATAAAAAGGAGGGTCATCAGGAAGTGTCATTTTCACAATAAAAAAAATGCATGATTGAAACATAGTGATGCAATGCATAACACATACAGAAGAATGAAAGGTAGGCACCTGAAATAGCGTCAGCTGAGCTGAAAGTGTAGTAGCCTCTGTCTGAAGAGTTTGAACCTTCTGCTCCAATTCTGTTATATATCGAGCCTTTCTTTCCTTTGAGCGCGCTGCAGATTGTCTGTTCGCTATGATTCTGTACCAGATGAAGCTAAGGAGCTCAATAGATATTCATGAAATACAGACAGCTTTAAGATGTACTATACGTGATAATAATGTTCCAACAGTAGGCTCACACAGATGAAAGGTAACTTCAAATATAGAAGCAATGGGCATTCTATGAATACAAAGAACATGATGTGATATGCAATTCAGTAGGTCAGCTACTGGCTGCTGCGACCTGGTCCAATAAGCTCCCTCTCACTACCTACGATCATTCCAAATGCAGACTAGTAGTAATTGTCTCACCGATTTAGATTAATTTAAATGTCAGTGTTTTCATTTCCTAGAAGTACACTCCTATCTGTACGGGTAGAAGAAAAAATTCCATTTCGTCCGTAGATCACAGAAAGTAAGGGGGTGATTGGTTCCCTGCATTTGGGCCGGCCAGGCTCCGTGGGTGCAGTTTGCGTGCGTTTGGTGGCCCGGTTGCGCTCGTGAGCCAAGCCGAACGCGTGCAGCCGGCCGGCCTCAGCCTGGTCCGACAGGAACGTGGCCAGCGGATTTCGCTCCCGGGCCTGGCCGCGCCGGTCCAAGGCGCGTGCAGCCCGCCGCGCCACGGCGTCCGGCGTATAAAAGGCCCCTCACGCGGATGCGCGAGTAGGGTTGCCTCCCACTCACCTCCTCCGCCGCTGCTCCGCTCGGGCCGCCGCCGCTGGTTCGGTTCCTCCGCCGCCGTCACCACCTTCTCCTTTTCCAGCGCCGAAGGGTATACTCGACCAGGGTTCGGACCTCTCACTCCCTTTGCTCTCGTGGTTGCTTGTTGTTTGCTCCTTTTCTGATATGGATTTGGGTTCGTAGCACCTTGTGCCTCTTCAGACCTTTGGTCTGGAGATTGGATCTATCATATTTTCGCAAGGTTGTACACCAGATCTAGAGTGACTACTTTGCTAGATCTATCTACGGTTTATTCTCTGAGCACAAGTTCTTAGGACGATGATTTCACCATGCCAACGGAGGAGCATAGTAATATGCAGCAACCTTGACATGGATCTATGGTTTATGATTAAATCTTGCTCTATGCCTGTTCATTATGCATCTAGGGTTAGGGTCTTTGTGCTGTTATGCTGAACATGTATGACAAATTTGTGCTGAGCAGAGGTTATTGATCTATGATTTAGACATGTCAATGGAGGAGCATATGAAAATGTGGCAGTCTTGTCATGCCTTCAATTTTTATGAGCCTATAATGCACTGTGGCAGTACATTACTTAATCTTGGTGCATTTGTAATGTCATAGCTCATACCTAACCCTGTCCAATTGTTGCATTTAGATATGGATCCACATTTTACTCGTCGTGGGGTGGCTTCACTAGTAGTTGCCATTGCTGCATGGTTTGTCTTGTGGTTCAGGCGGCGTACAAGTACACCACAAATAATAGCATATGGTCCAATGCTGAACAAAGACATTGAGAGGCAGGCTAACCTAAGCTACACCTACAACTCAGATGATGTGCACTGTGTTAACCTTCTTAGGATGAGAAAGGCACCTTTTTTTTCAGTTGTGCGATCTCTTTCGCTCTAGACACCTTCTTAAGGACAGCATCCACGCATCTGTAGAGGAGCAAGCTGCAATGTTCCTTCATGTTGTTGGTCATAATGAAAGGTTTCAGGTAATCGGTCTTTCATTTAGACGCTCTATCGAAACTATTAGCCGCTACTTTCAAGAGGTTCTGTGTGCTGTTGGTTCTTTGAACACAGAGATGATCCAACCACCTTCTACTGCTGTTCATCCTAAAATCCTAAATAACTGACGTTGGTACCCTTACTTTAAGGTCAGCCAGTATAACTTAAACAGTTATTACCTAACAGGCCTGTGCGTAGCTAATTGCATCTTCATTTTGTATTTCACTTTTTCATAATAGGATTGTGTAGGCGCAATCAATAGAACACATGTCCTAGCTAGGGTGCCAGGCAAGATGCAAGGTGCATTCAAAGGTCAAAAGCACACCACAACACAAAATGTGGTTGCAGCTGTGGATTTTGATCTCAGATTCACTTATGTGCTTGCTGGGTGGGAGGGTTCAGCACACGATGCTAGAATTCTCGCTGATACCCTAGAAAGAGACGATGGCCTTAGGGTTCCACCAGGTACCACTTCCACACAAAGATCATATGTAGATAATCTGTAGATTGCACTTGAACTTTGACCTAATGCTAGCACATGAGTTTTTAGGTAAGTTCTACTTGGTGGATGCTGGGTACGCTGTTCGACTAGGGTTCCTTCCACCATACAGGGCCACAAGATACCATCTACCAGTGTTTGAGACCAATAGGCCAAGAGACCAGCGTGAACTATTCAACCTGAAGCACTCCTCACTCAGAGTCACTGTTGAGAGAGCATTTGGTGCACTTAAAAATAGGTTCAGAATATTAAACAACAAACTATTTCATTCATACAAGACCCAAGTGAAGCTTGTTCTTGCATATTGTATTTTACATAATTGGATTTTGAGACATGGCCTTGATGAACATGTTCCCCTTGAACAAACATGGGCTACAAACACTGGTGATGCTGAAGCACCCAATGATGTTGCACCTGATAACACTGCATGGTCTCAGCAAAGGAACATGTGTGCTGCCCTGATGTGGCAGAATAAAGGATCATCCCGTGGAAACTAATTCTGTATCTCTCATCTAGTAGTTACATGTGTAATAATTGATAAAATATGCTCTAAGATGGTATTGTACTGCCTTTTATGTGCAAACTGATTATGTTCCGTTGACTGAGATTTAATGACTTTATGCTATGATGCTTACTTTATATGTTGTACTGCCTGCGGTTGGCTATGTTGTATTGCCTATGATCCATTGACTTTGTTGTATTTCATATATTGTCTTGCCTATGTTGTATCGCCTATGTTGTCATGCCTATCTTCTATTGCATTGTACTGCTATAATTGTATTGTTTGCTGCTAACTACATAAATGACTCAAAGGATATGGCTGATACTGGTGATGTTAACTTTGGTGACCAATTTGCTGAGGTGGGGGGCAATGCTAACCAGGGGGGCAATGGGAACCAGGGTGCACGGCCACCTATCAGGTGGACTTCAGCAATGTCTGGTTTTGTGCTGAGGAGATTTGTGGAGCTTGTTGGTCAGGGTGTGAGGACAGATAAGGGCTTCAAGAAGGTTCATGTGAATTCTGTCGCAAGGAGTCTGTCAGAGTTCAATGCTGTTGAAGTCACTGGCACATAGGTGTACAATCATCTCAGGAAATGAAGGCAAAGGTGGGTGAAGATTTGTAAGCTAAAGGATCTAAGCGGAGCAACTTGGGATGAGGACAACTTCATGATAGTGCTGGATGATGAGCACTTCCTAGGTTACTCCAAGGTAAATATGTTACCTACAAGCAATTTTCTTTCTATTTGTTGATTGTAGCTAGGCATTAATACAATAGTGTTTTCTGTTTTCTATTTTCTGCAGAATCACCCAAAGGATGCTGAGTTTCTCAATGCTCCTTTGGAGAACTATACTCAAATGCATATAATCTTTGGTAGTAGACAAACAACAGGAAGGTTTGCCATGGGACCAAGTGATGGATTTGAGAGGCCATCAAACTATGCTCAAGATGGTTGTGATGAAGATGAAGGGGGTTCAGCTGTCAATTCTGACACTGTGAACCATGAAGTTCCTGCTGCTGAAAGTTCCAAGGTCACTGCCACCTCAAAGGCTACTGAAGACACAAAAAGTAGTGAGGAAAGAAACAAAAAAAGGAAGAGAAGCTGTGAGGAGGAATTTCTCATCATGAGAGGCATCACAGATGCAGTGAAACAGGTGGCCACTGCTCTACAAACTCCTCAGCACAATGAAGTGCACCCTGACTTGTATCTCAGTGTAATGCAGTGCCCAGGTTTCAGTGAGGAGGCTTTGATGTTTGCCCTCTCTCACTTGCTGGGTAAAAAGGCAGCAGGCCTGTGCTTTGTCTAGATGACTGAAGCCCACAGGGTCCTATGGCTTAGGACTTTCCTTACCAAAAACTACTACATCTAGTGTGGTCCACTAACCCAGTTCTCCTTCTTTTGTCTTTTGGTAGCTGAATAGCTAATTGCATTAACATTTTGATAGGTGCATAACTAACTTGGACCGATTATATGGTCCTAGTCATGTGGTACCTGGTGACATGGGTGGTTAGAGAGCTGATGCTGGGTTAGAAGTATTTATTCTGAGGTAGAAGTATTTATGCCTTTGAACTTGTTAAGGCAAGATTGATGGACATGAGACAATTTGACATGTTCTGTGATTTTGCCTATAAAAACATGGTGGTATTTGACTACTTTCCTGCTGTGATTATGCCTTTTATGTGTTGCACTGATTCATTGCATTCTCATAAGCATGTCATGCTTCACTGAATTGGCAAATATATGATTTCACCGGTTACAACTGAGACCTAAGAACCTGTGCAGTGATGATTTATTTTCTTCTGAACTTTGGTGTTTTGAGAATTTCAGTTTCTTGAATTTTGACAGTAGTATGTTCCCTGTTTTCTGAACTTGCATTTTTTTTTCGAAGATTGGAATGCGTTCGTACATTGTGTTTCGGGGTCGGGTGCCCGGTGTCTATGACACATAGGCACTGTGCCATAATCAGGTTAAGGGGTTCAGCAATAACTGCTACAAGAGTTACCCTTCAAAACAAGAGGCTGTTCATGCTTATGAGTGTTTTGTTGGCAATGCTTCTTTTCTGGAAAAGGAAAAGAGACTCAAGTGTAGATTTTGTTTCTGTAAAGACTTTGCTATCATGATTCAATTCGCTATTATCGTTGCATTGATTTGTAAGATTGTCATGCAGTGCCCTGCTTTATTCGGTGACAAATCTGTGTAGTATTAAGTGACCTGCTTAATTTCCATCACATGAACCGTGCTTGTTGTTTCTCATTGCTAATTTGAACCGTGACAAAGCTGCTTGCCTCTTATTATTCGGTGACAATGATATTACTGTTCTTTCCTGCTTTGCTTGAAACTTCAAATTGCTTGGACTATTGCTGTCTTGGCGACAAAGATGCTGTCTTGGCAGCAAAAATGCTGCTTTGGCCGCAAAGAGGCTGCCTTAGCGGGACTTTTGCTCCCTGGACTGGTGATGGTAACATCACCGTTCCAGAACAGGGTGACCGCACCCACTTCTGATGCTGGTTATCAAATAGCAGCAGGTGCACCTGCGGATGCAGCTAACAGCTGCGTTCAGCCTACCAATCATCATCTCTGCATCGCTGGATGTAGTCTCTAAATGAAACCAAACATGCCACCTTGCATCGGTTGATGCAGGCCCGGCAGCGCGGAACCCCGGCCTGGCCGGCCCTCCTGCGGGGAACCAATCACCCCCTAAGACCCGTTTCATCTGCAATCCTAGCAACCAACCAACTACCAACTGCTAACTACTACTAGTCCTAGCTTCTGATCTCCAAATGCTTGAGAGATTGAAGTGGAATGAAAAAAGGCGTCACCTTTTTGCGCGCTTTGGGTCGATGGCGGCGAGCTGCTCGGAAGACATGGCCTTCTTGGCCTCCACCTCGCCGAACACGCCGTCCTGGTGCCCCACTAGCCCGCCCCCTCCACCGCCCATGCCGCCGAAGCCGTCGAATGACGCGCTGTGGCGGTGCTTGGCTGGGCGCGGGAGCGAGGACGTCTCGGCGGCGCGGTCGCGGTCGGCGCCGGCGATCTTGTCCATGTCCATGAAGGTGGAGAAGAGGTCGTCCTCGGAGCCGAGCTCGTCGAAGCTGCCCCCGCCTCCGCCGCCCATGTCGTCCGGGAAGCGGAATGCCACCTCAGATCTGGCGCGGCGGTGGTGGGCTGCGCGCGGCGGGGGCGGGCCACAGCCGCCGCCGCCCGGGATGAGAGGGAGCGGGCAGGGCAGGTTGAGGTTGGGGCTCCGCCCCGGCGAGCGCTGCGGCGGATCGCCGGGCTTCGGCGGCCTCGCCATTGCGCTCCACACACAGCCACTGGTGCGCGCTCCTCTCAGTCAGCGAGTCAGCTCAGCTGCACCTGCAGTCCTGTGCAGCTGCACTAGGGAGAGGAGCTAGACAGTGGCGTGTGGTGTGTTGGGTTCTGTGCGGGATCTGGGAAGGAGGCGGGGTGGGTCCTTTTTTTTTTGGTGTAGGCGGGATGGGTCCCGTTGATGTGATGGGTAACACACCCACTTGCATGTGACCGTCACGATCGTTGGGCTGGCACGTATTGGGCCGATTGCGCTTAATGGACTGGAGTAGCTAGCAAAATGGGCCGAAGTTTACATGCAGGCCCGTATACATTAGGCGTGCAATGCTCAAAGGGTTGGGTTTTTTTTTGTGCGTGTGTAAACTCCGCTAGAAACAGGTGACATGATTTCCAAATTCAACCAGCATGCAATTCGAGGTAATTTATCGATCCAGGTAGGAGCCGATTTTTAAGATTTTGTGATATTTAACATTTTTAAGATGCTGAAAGTCCAAAGGAGCAATAGAATGCGATAAAGATCGAACGACCATTTGACTTAGACATGTAGAAATGATAAGGATCAGCAAGACGAAAAGGCATGAAGGTACAAATCAGATTCGTACTACTCCGTATATGCATGAGAGATTAGAGTTTGGGAGCTATTGCAACCATCGTCTAAGCGTTAGACACAGTCACACAACACCCCTCACCCAGACAACATACAATCTGCCAATCGTGCATGCACACAGCCCCGTGAGCACACGAAGAAACAAACTACAACCATCTTCGACATCAAAACTCACCAGCTGGTCCTGCAAAAACAAGGGGAGCCGATACGATGCACGTGAACACAAACTGACACACCCTCACCCATGCACACGTACGCACAAAGTCAAGTAGCAGCAGCAGCAGCAGCAGGAGGAGGAGGAGGAGGAGGAGGAGGAGGAGCAGAGTCGTCGGCAGCAGCCTTGTCCTGCTGGTCCTCGCTGGCCTCGTCGACTGTCATGGCGTCTGGTTCCCGTTCCCGCTCCCGCTCAAGGTTTTCGTTGGACGCCCGCTCCTCGCTCTCTACCGGAGCCGGCGGGACCGTGGCCGTGCTGGGGCTGCCTCCTTGCTCGCCACCACCCAGACATGTCAGGCCGTTCTGCTTCATGTAATTGTCCAGGGGGCGTGTTGCGACTTCGAGGAGGCCCATCATGCTCGCCGGGCGCGGCTGAGAGCCGTGCTGCTCCTGATCCTCACGGACGGCAGGGTGGAAGTTGAGGTCGATGTGCCCCTTGCTCATGTCTGCTGCCTGTTTGTCGGACATGGTCACATCACTGTCTCGGGTGGTGTCCAGTGTCTGCGGGGATCTTGTCAGGCTGCTCCCCTCGGTCTCGTCTCTGCTCGCCCATTGGATCTTCTTGCTCGCCTCAGCTTCGTCTCGCTCAGACTGCCGCTGCTTCTTCCTCATCATCAGTGTCTTGAACCGACGCTTGACTGTCATGCACACGTTGCAGGTGCATGAAGGGCTGTGCTTTGGGCCCTTGCCGCTGGGTGGCTGGATGCACACGATGCACGTGCAGCCAGGCCGATGCCGAGGGTGCTTTGTGGTCGTGGCCACTGAGGTTGAACCTTGGTTCCCAATTTCACCATATACCGTGGCTGTAGCCAAGGCATCAAGGCTGGTTCCATCCATTTCGGCAACATTCAGCTTCATACCATAGCTGATGCCCTTTCGCCTCCTCATTTCTGCAGTAAAAAAATAACTTGTTTATACTATGTTACGTCGTGATTTTGTACCTAGGAAATGCTGCAGTAGCAGCTATCTAGAAACTGCTGATATAGTTCACTTGTGCAAACTGATCAACAGAATCTGTTAGTCAGGCTATCCCAATGTCCCTTCTCACATAACATGTCCTTGGCACCTTTTATTTTTTTTTCTACTATAATTCAGGAAACAGAAGAGCATTACCTTCATACTGCTGCAGAACACTTTGCAACTCTTTTGTGGTCAACTCTTCAGGTGCAGAGCAGGAACAACTGGAAAAATAAATAGAGTTCAAATTGCAAGTTGAGTGCAGCGTTTTATGGCATGGGAAAAATATATAGATTAATATATTTGTTCAGTGATTCTACAAAGTAGAGTAAGGAACATCTCTTTAAGCATTTAGATAATTCTAACAAATTGTGGCCAAATTCTTGATTGACCAATACTGTTCATGCAAATCATATGTTGCATCCTAATGTGATCATCACACCAAGGTTTCCGTATTCAGGACTCTCCAAAAGATTGATTTGATGACAGATCATCCAACATAACGACAAAGACCCTAGAAAACAATACCTTTTGGTGTCCCATGAGTTGTCGGTGCATGTCCATTTAGAGACAACAATAACGTTAAGAGGCAAACGGCGCCATTTTGAACAATCATCACACTGAATCCACTGATCTTGTTCCCTAAATATGCAAAACCAGAAACTTGAGAAGCTAGCATGAGGCCACCATGAATAAAAAAAACCCACTGAATAAACATCATGACATCCATTCAGAAGATGGGAGGAAAAAGGTTTTTATGACAACTCCAACCATAAATGCAATAGCTGACTGAATGGCAACAGTTATTCAACTATGTTCGTTTACAGCAAAGGTAGTTGGGCACGCCTTTAGATGCATGTTGGAACATCAAATCCAATATCTTTTGTGGCTAGCAAGAACATAATCCTGGACTAGATGTGTCTCACTGAATTTGGCGGGGCTCATCTTATCAGTCATTTCAAAGTTTTTTATGTTAGAATCAGTCTCTGAAAATGTGTTACAAGAAAGTATGACTCATCATGTCATTGTGGGATATAAATATACAACTCCACAATTACTCAAAAAGGAAGAAAAAAATCAATGATATCCATATCTTGTTTAGTGATTCACTTACCCTGTTGCACGGATGGTGAAAATTGATCTTTTTGCAAAGACAGGGGGTTCCTGCACGTATGTACGATTTTTGATCAGGTCAATGATTATTCAAGTATTTTGCTGAGAACAACCATATGCCATTTGTACAATGGAACAGAACAACAAGAAATAAATGAGTAACAAGCTTACATCATATTCTTCAAATTCATAATCCTCAATTGTCACAAAGGTTGGTTTTGAGGTGGGTGCAGGACGCAATAACTCTTGAGCCTCCTCCCAGGTAAGCTTTAGTTCCAAGGCATCTTCAGCATCCATTAAAAACCTCCTGCTTTTGGAGCCAATATTGCGGCTCTTCTTTTGTAGAAATGGCAAAGACCCCTCATCTAGCCTGCTGCCGAGTTTATCTGTCTTAGGCCAACTAACATCACCGTCAGCTGAGTGGACATGATGATCATATAGAGAGCTTGGATGGAGATCTGCAGCACCCTTAATTGACTGAAGAAAACCAGGATAACCACTTACTACTGGCAAGTTCTCATTTGCACTAGAAAAGAGTGTCTCACTGAGAAGCGAACCATTTGCAATAGCTGAAATCTGTGAGTCCTGTGTAATAGACAAATATTGAATGAAATTGGATAGAAGATATTAAAATCGAGCATTTAGCGTGATAGCAATGAGATTGATCTGAAGTTTCAACTTACAGGCAGACTGACAGTATTTGTGGCCTTTCGGAAACCCATAACAAGCTTCCCTCCAGGTTCTATCCGACTAAAGGTCACTGCAGAAAATGACCATCAATAAACATGAATCTTTACAGTCAAACAGACAATCAGGGAGCATGGAATAGATGACATAATCACACTCGGTATATATTAGCGCATTTTCTATAGATTGGAAACTGTGTAAGAAATAAAAAGTTAAGAAATGATGTGCTGATGCAATAGTGGCTATGAGCAACTATTATAACATCCAAGAAAATGAGTTACTAATCACCTGTATCGCCAGCTTGTAATTGTAGGGACTGTATGCATGGTGTAACACCCTCCAAGACGTACATTCTGCTGTTATTATTTGGCCAAAACCTAAACTGAAAATGCCATTCTTTTCCTCTCGCATCTTGTATTGTCAAGGGGCGACCTTCTGGTTGAGAAATCGGAGGTAAATATGCCTACACAGAGCACCTAGAAAACTCAGGATGACAGAAGAAACTTCCTGTACTAGCAGTAACTTCGTGAACAGAAGAAAGACTATAACTTGACTTAAACCACTTACATAAGAGTACCAATAGCTATATACTCCCACATATAACAATGGAGAACAAAAAAATGTCAACACAGTAATCCCAGATTTACGATAGTCTTTCACCTCTAGGAGAAAATCAGAGTTTATGTATACATAAAGTTTAGGATTAGGGTTCTCTTCCTATGAGTCTTCTTGTATGTATCTTTAAGGCCCATTGATCAACTACAGTAGCTCTTTATTTATCAGTTTTATCTTTTTGGAATTGGAATAAATCAATAAAGCATATAAAATTTATAACATGAAGCCGAATGAATGCCAAATTTACCTCTGCGCAGGCTTTTGGAAGAACAAGGCGCCCTATGCGACCTGCATCGCTAGCACTCAGGACCTTCTCGAACAATGGGACAATTGTGGAATTTGAGCTTCAAGCAAAATATAGTCAAGGAAGACCAAAAACTATCATCCAGGACACAAGAAAATGTATGCAGCATTAGACAAAAAATTTATCAGCCTAATGGAACCATTCTGGAATATTGTTTCAAGTATCAACAAGTAACTAAATGTTAATGACTGCTGCAGTAAGGGACATGATATATTTATCAAGGATACTCTCCAGATATTTGCTGCAGCTCTTGGTCTGTTATTCTTGGCCAATACCGAGGAAGCAACTGATTGCGGCCCCTTCCTTCGGTAGGTGGTCTTGCAACACGAAGATGTGAGAAAACGTCTTTTGTTGGATCAAAAGCAGCATCTTCACTGACCCTTGGAGGTCTTGTTAGAAAATGTCGAGCCCTTTGTGCATTCTGAAAGGGTGATAATAAAGAAGTAGTAAGTTCCCTTCCTTCAGCGATGACTGTCGTTGGTGATAGCATATGTCTGTCTACTGGTGAAGTAGCCTCCATCTTGCTTCCGTTATTAGCAATACCCAAGGTCATGCTGAGACGTGCCTCAGAAAGTGATCTGTTAGTTGTGCTTTCTGTAATTGGATCCTTACTATCATCTCTTTGCACGCCGTGAGGAGACTCTAATGCACTTTGAGTCCTGGTTAAGAACGGCATCCTTCCCATGTCCCCAATATTAAGAGTCGCTGGTTCCCATTTAATCTGTCTTGAACCATTTTCTATCTCTTTCTGCCTCAAAATGCTACTGCTCTGTCCAACCTCAATGTTTCTTACAATGAAAGGGCGATTGTTTTTACTGATAATAGTAATATCGTCATTTATGGAATCCACAGTAATGGGGGGTGACTGCACAAACTTTCTACCCGGAAGTAGCTCTTCACTTTTGCCAAAAATTTGCAGATTTCTTTGAGACGGGAAAAGCTTGGGAACCACTTGACCAGAACCCTGTAAAAAATACCTATCAGATGATTTGGAAAAAAAAAAGAAAGAAAGGAGGATAATGTGGTAAAAGAAACTTACAGCATGAGCTGCTGAATTTTTCATGCAAGTCACACATTGAACTCCTCCGCCATCAAGTAGATCGTAAGAGTTCTTCGATGCGATACATCCACAATGGAGACGCTGAAACAACAAAATATCATTGGAGCCTTTTGCATTACAGTTTCACGCAAGAACTTGCATACAATTCACGACCTGGGTCACCACCTCACCTTCCCACAAAACGAGCAGTCTCTCCAGCCTGATTCCTTTTGATGAAAGATGTCACAAAAGACAAGCTGCTCGTATGCCAACCTATATGTACACCAGAAAAGACAGATCAAATAAGAAACTGTTACTAATCCGTGGACTGTGCGATTTGGTAGGAGGCCGACAGAGACACCAAACAGTAACTCACGCTCATCCCTAGCTGAAATCAATTCCTGGCGAGCAGCAAATTCATCTAAACATACAGTACAGAAAGATTTGATACTCCGGTTCGACTCAGACACGAAACAGTATGTCACGTTCATCCCTGAAATCAATCCGACCAGCGTTCAAAAGGCAATTAATTTCCACGGGGTCCTGACGGTAGGCAGGCCCTTTAAACCCTGATGAGTAACTGACTGAACTCTAGGCAAATCTCAACCGAGCCTGAACGTGAGCTCGCTCGCTGGGGTCAATTCGCACCAAATTGCTCTACCAAACCGATGCCCGCGGAAGCTGCAGTCGAGGCATCGAGTCAACGCGACTTTGATGAAAATCCCAGGCGCTTCACCGGGGCGCGATTTCCGAATAAATCAACCTCCTTTACGATGAGATTCGCAAATCGCCGCGCTTTCCAGCGGCCGCCAAAAAAAAAAATCACCTTTTTTGCGGGGGACAAAGTGACACACCAAGCGAAACAACGAGGGAGAGAGAAAAGGGGAGCGGGCATGGACTGAATCATCCATCCATCCGCACCGAGCAGAGCGGACAGAGAAGGAGGAGGAGGTGGCCGTACCCGCACTTGTCGCAGAGCACGGCGAAGCCGCCGGATCGCAGCGGCCATCCCTTCCTCCAGTCCGTTCCTCCCCCGGCCGCCGCCGGCGCCGGCGCGCCGCAGACCGGGTTCATGCACCTCGTCGCTGCCGCCGCCGCCGCGGCGCCAACCACGCCCGCCATGGCCGAGTTCAGTCACTCAGAAGCTCCTGTCTCCGATCAAAGGTGAGGTGAGGGCATGGGGGAGTCTCGGCGGTGGTGGGGGAGAGGTAGTTTTCAGGTGGATGTGGAGGGGCCAACGAACGAACGAACGAAGCGAGTAGCGACCGACGGAGGCACGCACGCTGGTGTTGGTGGTGGTGGACGCCGATTGGTGCGCTCGCTGTGCATGCGGATGCGGGGAGCGAAAGGAATACAGGCAGCGGCTCCGTGACCGTGGTGGTGATGGCGGTGGCAGGAGCTGTAAACTGACCTCCCCTTCGTCCCCCTCAAAGCCGATGCGAGGCGAGGGGATTTAACTCCTCCTAGGTCCTAAACAAAAGTTGTGGAGCTCGTTCACTCACACAGCACATCAGCAGGTGGTGCTACTAGATGGATTTGTTTATTTACTGTCCTTATTTCTCTGGGAAAAAAAAGTAATAAAGAAAGAGGGAGCAAAGTGCATTTTCCTTCGTGTTGCTACTTGCACACGCGCGCGCGCGCGCGACATGCTCTGCCTGCCTGCTGCTTGAGGTGAGCTCGCGTTGTTCCCCTCTACGACGACTCTCCCTGCGACTGCAGATGCAGGCGTGGTTATCTTTGCTGTCTGCCGTTGCCTGTAGCTCGACCAGCATGGTCATGGTCTCATTCATTCAAAAACAACTCCGTTTGTAAAATTTTTGTGAAATTTCTACGTTTCAAAGGAGACTTAAGTCTGTCATCTTTTTCCGCGAGAGGTGACTGTCCCTCGTCGCGTCGTTACACATGGTGATGGTCGGGACATAATTTTCCACGGTTTCGCGTCCGTGCTGTTCCTGCAGGGAAAAAATGAAAAGGATCGAACAGCCCAGCAGAGCAGCCGCACACTCAACAGGACAACGCGCAGCGTCGGGAATGGCACCTCCTCAATTCAATTGGGTTCATCAATGCCTCCGCCGGCGCCATCGAAGCCACCCGATCCGCCGGGCTCGCACGTCGCTCTAATTCCGGTTTCAGCTTTCAGGTCCAGGCGCGAATCCGCCCAGGACCGAGGCGCTGCAAGGTCGACCCTCCTGACGCCAGCACACCTCAGAAGAGCGGCAGCGCGAGGCGGTGCGGCCACTACCGGCACCGGGGTCGGTGTCGCGGTCGCGGCGGGGGTGGTTGTGGTGTGGCTCGCGCCCCGCGCCTCGCGCTCGCCGCCGGGACGTGGACAGCGCAACCGGCTCTCCTGCTCTTTCACGTCGCGGTCGGCTTACGTCGCCCGGGGTGGGGTGGGGAAGTCTCGGCGTGAAGCTGCCGCCGCCGCGCGGGACGTGCGCACGCTGCCATCGTCACCGCTGCTTTCGCTGGTATGGTAGTACTGCGTGGTGGAGCCCGCGGGTCAACGTCGGGAATCCCGGGCCAGGAGCTGCGGCCACGACCACGGCGAGGAGGAGCGTGAGGGAGGGGAATACTCGACGTGCGCTAGCTTCCCCGACACGGGCATCCATCGCGGACAGTGACAGCTAGTACATGGACATGGACCACAATCAGCTGCGGCTCCTGTGACCACGAAAACGAGGAGCCAATCGGCCGAGCGGCACGGCACGGTAGCGGTGCGGTCCATGTAGCAGCTCCTGCAGCGCTTCATGACTGCTCGCTCCGATCTGTCGAGTGATCTTTGGGCCTAATTGGAGGGAATATCTGTACGGCTCATGTCAAACTCATATACGGAGTATAAACATCAACGGTGGGCCGCACTGGATGGCCAGGAGTGGGGACGTCACCACATAACTTGGACCTAACCCAGCTCGTGGGGGATCGTGGCCAGGAGGACATTGGCGGCAAAGCGAATCCCCAGGGTGCAGGTGCAGCCCGCTTTCTGAACCTACCAACGATAAAAGCCGTCGCATGCTTTCTGAACCATTGATGGTAAGTAGGTTCAGAAAAGATTGTTTGTCGCATGCTTTCTGAATCATCAACGCGCGCCCGCCTTCATCATCCGCGGCCAAAAAAAACTTGGTCCGCCGCTGAACCATTGTTGGAGTGCTCCAATTACGAGCATGATTTAGGCCGTATCCTTTCGCATCATGCTTCTTCCCGTATTGGCCAGCCTCAAAGGCTGTTGCTGTACCCTGCCAGAGCCGTGATTTGCTCTCCGTGGGAACAGTGATGCCAAAGCGACAAACAATCTTTTCTGAAGCAGTGACAAAACGAGGCAGAAGAAACTGTTGGATTCTCATCCGGCAAAGGGTGCATACACTTTTCAGAATAGTAAGCTCTTGTATACTCCTCTTATGTGCTCTTTTTTATTCAGGGTATCAAAAACGCTATAAAGTCCGAACAACAAACAGTATATACAGAATATGGATGCTCAAACGGTGATGAGAGACCAAACAAGCCTAAACTGCAGTGAGATCCTACTAGGTTGTATGAAGAATCAATACTAAGAGCTCCAAGCTCATTTCTTCCTAGTTGCACCATGACTTTTCTTAGTTACCGGCTCTTATGCTTACTCCATAAGTTCAAGACTGTTGTTTCAAATATCTTCGTGCTGGGCAGGGCGCTGCTGATTCGGCGTGTCGTTGTTCTCCAGGGGCATGTACTGGGCCATAATCGCCCGGATCTCTGAATCCATGTAACTCTGGAGTGCCATGACATAAAATTATGAGTGAGGTGTAGGTTGAGCAAATAATCTCACAACGGATTTTAATATTTAATCAAGAGATTAAAAATGAGGGAATGCCGTTTTACCCGTAGCCTATATTTGTACACGGCATATGCTCCTAGCCCAGCAAAAGCGAGGCCAAAGAAAATAACCCATAGGAAGCCCCAACCCACTGACGAAGTAGTAGTGTCTTTGCCTGCAATATTAGGAAAACAAATCATATATGCTCAGCTGTGTTGCGAGAGCGCATAAAATACAAATTTGTGTTGAGGCTCATGCAATAGATATTCGCTAGAGAACAGGCTGAAAGGGTTTCAAGCTAGAGGACTTACTGATACAAGTGTCATGTTCTCTGATGTATAACATGTTATTGCTACCACAGCTGCACTCATAGCTTCCCCATGTGTTCTCGCAAGCACAATTCCTGCACTTGCAGAACAGGTTCTCTTTGCATTCGTCAATATCTGCACGTGTCAAGTAGATGATTTGTTACGTAAATTTTGAATCAAAATGTGACAATTAAGAGTGATCGGAGAGAGTACGACATGAGAATATTATATCAAGAAGGAATAATATTGCCCAAAATTGGAAACATCATTTTTCTAACAGTGATACCTTCACAGCTGTGTACACCATCACCCCTGAAGCCTGGTGGGCATTTGCAGCCATTGGATTCTTCGTTCTGCAGGGTCCCAGAATTAGTTTTGTGCTTCAAACACCAGCCAATAGCAAACTACAGAGTAGAAGACGTTTGTAATGTAGAGGTATCTTACTGAGCAGGCTGATACAGTCTTTCCATTCTTAGTTTCCTTCCAGCAACCCCCATTGTTGATTCGGCACCTGCCTTGGCCGGAAGCTGCAGAAGCAAGCCCATCAGTACAATTTGAAAAAAATGAAGTCGGCGTACGAAATAGATGGTGCCAACAGAATAAGAAGCAAAATGTGAAAGCACCTTCACAATGGGTGTAACCATCACCAACAAACTTTACACCATTGACAATAGGGCATTCACAAATGCGGCCTCGGAAGGTATCCTAGAGTGAAAGACCAGCCAACATATTAGGAAGTGTACTCCACAGGGACAATTGCGGATAATAAGATAGATGCATTTTTTCCTCAGTAAAATTGCACCTTGCATGCAGTAACATTGCCAGCCTTGTCTAACCAGCAACCTCCGTTGTTCTCCAAACATTCATTCGTCTCAATATCTGCAAAAGAGGGTAACCATCCCCACAAAAGAAAGAAAATAAAAGAAAAGAAAAGAAAAGAAAAGAATGCAGCATTAGAAGAAGTCCAGGTGCATTTATTTTTTTTAAAAAAGAGGCATAGATCACAAACCTTCACGCAAGCAGACATCAGGTTCAGTTGTCTCTTCAAATCCTGAGCACACTGCCCTCAGCACAGCATTTTTTCCCAGCTTACCTTGAAGGGAAGGTTAATACTCTTAACATATACAGAGCATAAGAAACAATGCACGCTAAGACACCAGCCGCACCTCTGTATTGTCTGTTATTGACGACAAGAGTAGGGAGTATAGTGACATCGCCTCGAGAACCACTACCGATCTGAAGGATAGAAGGCACAAATATTAGCCAGCCATTAATCAATGTAGTGTTTGTACACTCCTATAAGATGAAATCATGGAAGTATGGTTTATCTTACTTGAGCATCCTGTTCTGCTTTAAGGACTGGATTTTCTTCGTCAGCTTCAGGATCTCCAATGCACTTGTTGATTTTCTCAATATCCAGTCCTGTAAAAACAGCAGGATGATAAATGTTGTCAAATAATATCCTCATCTGACATATAATTGAACATCCATCAGTTTTAACATAAAAAACATAATCATGGACAAACCAAGACTCACCAAGCGACTTAGTAACACCATTAGCACATTCGCGGGAGTATTTCTTCTCCTTCATTGGGCACCTAACTGCAAAGTCGTGCACATAATCCCACCACAACCATGGCTTGCGGCTTTCACTGGCAACTTTGAAAACACAAATTTGAATCAGGTTCTGAAGCACAACATCTTTGCCGTCATATCCCTTGCTGAAATCCTGTTCCGGATCTGGTGCGCAGTATCTCCCATGATTGATACATTGTGATTTGCATTGTTTGCTCAGGGTAAAAGCTTCTGGACAATACCAGGTAATATAATGAGGAGTGAAGTGGGTGTATCCCCTCTTCTCAAGCACTTGAGCTATCCCTCTGAAGTTTCTCACAAAGTCCATTTGCATGTCGCATTTAGCACCACATTCGTCATTGCTATTTGTCCAGAATTCATACTCCACACGCTCATCAGGGTGGGGCAGAGATTCCCTCCAATCCAGAAGGACATTGACCATATCTCCATTTTCCAAAGCTTTCCTAAGATCATCACCAGATCTCTTTGAAATGAGTGCTGAAGGAATAGTGATATTCTCTATGTGCTCTGTGCCACTAGATTCTGGAGTATCCATTGTGATCAAAGGCTCCACTCTGTTGTCAGCAACAAGAACTGCTGCAGCTCCAGCATTTTGTGCATTCCATCCCTTGGTCGTGAAGTAGCAGTCTGCAAATCATAAAGGACCATTTTGTTATAAATAATTTGCAGTGTGACAGCTACCTTAGGAATAGAATGAGGAGGATCAAAATCCAAATGAATAGATGTCACTGGTCGTAGCAGTGCAGTATTATTATTGTCTCTTTCCTGAAAGATTATAAATAATACAGCTATGATATAAGAACTTACCTAATTCTCAGACTAGGTCTTACTAAATCTGTTCCGTGTGTTTTGACTCTACGCAATGACATACGTTCAGCTCCTACAAATAGGCTTCACTACAGATTTTGACGACGCAATTCCCTCGAGACTTATCTGTTGAAGAAAGCAAAGCATCTTCATAGAGACGCAACCAGTAGAATCATAGGACTAATCAACTTTTTTGAGACGAAGGAAGCTTTGCAAGTTTCAGGACTAAACAACTGGGACAAGCAAAGGCCCAAATTAGATTTCTTGACTCACTCAAGGCACAACGACTCCAAAAAAGCATACCTATACATTTCTCTAAACAGACTACCTGATCAGAACTACAGGATTACGTACGAAAGGAAGGTTTCACTGAAATAAGCAAGACTAACCAGGACATGTAGCAAGAGCCAGTCGGGAACAAATTCCACTGAAGATAATACAAATCAATACTGAAAAATCTTTGCGTCCAACTCTCTGGCAATGAAGCAATTTTTAAACTCGTGTTTGCCCCAAGAACAGAGTGCAGACTGAATCGACAACAGTACCTAGATTTCCCGGTAAAATATCATACAATTGATCGCCAGTTGAAAACGTGCAGCGGCATAAATTGTTCATCGTGGGCTATATGTTGCGTTGCTAGTTGCTCGCGAGGACAAATGAAATGACGAAACACGTGTAATAGATAAGTAACTGCCGCTCGTTTTTAAAGTGGCAAGGGGGAGGAAAAAAAACTGATGAAAGATTTCAAAAAGAACCAAAGAAGAAACCTCACCGCCTCGATCGACGAGTAGGAAGACGGGGAGGCCGCCGGGCTTGGGCTTGAAGGAGAGGCCGAAGTCGTCGAACGGCTTGCACGCCTTCCTGTTGGCCTTGGGGTAGACGACGACGCCGTGCATGGTGCCGCCGTACTGCGGCACGCCGAAGTTGCCGATGGCGCACTCGTAGACGCCCCGGAGCTCCGCTGGCGATGTCACCCGCAGGCTGTTCTTCTCCACCACGAACCGCCCGAAAGCCGGTGACCACGCCGTGAGCGCGAGCACCAGCAGCGCACACCACCACGCCGCCGCACGCCGCCGCCCCATCGATCCTGCTCCCGCGCGCCAATCCTTCCCCTGCTCCGGGACACTCGAGACACCGATGATCAAGGATCGCGCTTTTCGTGCGGTTTGGGTCAGAGACGGTGGCTTGTTGGCAAGAAAGGCGAGGCTTTTGCGGGAGCCTGGCGCAACACCAAGTAACCAATGCCTGGGAACCTGCCCCGTCCCCGAAGGGTTTGATGTTGACCGGACCGAGAGCAGTGGCGAGAGCGAGTGGTGCAGGGACTGGGAAGATGGACGGATCTGGAGGCGCGGGAGGGAGGGCGTTGGAACGCTTCCAAGGCTGCTGCTGACCCGTGGAAGAAAGCGATTGCTCTCTCTCTCTCTCTCTCTCGCGCGCGCGCGCGGTCTCCATCGCGTTTTTATATCGGGTCAATGGTGCCCGGTACGAGGAAAGGATTTCGGGTGAGGTCGTGCACCGCACCGTTGACGTTTGGGCCGTTTGGCAGCTTGGAGAGGTCAATACCACCGTTGGCCTGTAGCTTTGTCTGAGAGAAGCAGTGTAGTCCAATCCATAACGGTCAGTGCTTCCAGTGCCAATTCTGCAGAGTTCTTCTACTACAGTGTAGCTGTGTTCATGAGGTCAATGTACTAGTAGTAGGCAGGATACGTTCGCAATCCTGATATAAATAATTTGCACATTTCTCAGCCAACCGTATTGGTGACTGCTCATAAGTGTTTACACAGGCCTAAAACACTAAAAAAGCAAAGCAAACACCTCACGATGATATCCATGACCTTTACACCGCGTGACATAATTTAATAATGATGATAACGACTAGAAACCGACATCGTTGAATATCATAACCTGGACGATATTGATGGATCGATTTGTAGGCTCAACATGAGGAACCAAACTTGTGCAAACAAACGAGGGCCCAGTTCAGCAAACATGGATCTTAGACCAATATATAATATCAAATAGAGTACCCTGCATATAACACAACTGAACACAAGACGGTTCTCTGTGATAAGAAGAGTCACATGATCCCTCCCCTTGTGAGGATTACAAGCAAAAGAAACACCTACATCTGAATAATATCAAACAAGGAAACATGAGGGTCTTTATATTATTTGCTGAGTCATCCGAGTTCTCTTCACATAAAAATCATCTCAGAAAAAATCATGTATCAAAAGTTGCCGCCTCTTGTGCCTGGAGACTCATGCCTCTTGTTCAGGCTTCCCGGAGAAAGTTTTCTTAATCCAGTCAAATGGCTGCAAAGGAGACAAAGTTCAGAATATTGGATATGGTGACAGTAAGCCTACTATGGTTCACAGACATGGCAAGAAGAATGGAAGAAGGCACATCGTCAACAAATTAATCCATGACTTCAGGAGAATAAGAAGCAACAAAGGTCTACACAGTGCTACCCATGTAGTTGTTCACTGAACCATAAGGAACACACTGGCTTGAGGCTTTAAACCAAAAGAAAACACAGCAACACTTCAGCTTCTGGTATTGTTATTACAACCTCAGATGATTAACAGAGTTACAATAAAAGTGTACTATCAAAATAAGGTATTGAGAGTGACCATTTGAAAACTGGCGTTGAGACTAACGCGTACACTTTCTAGGCATCTAAGAAATATTTCAATTCGAATAAACAAAAGCAATAAATCACCAGAAATTAAGAAATTCAGTTCAGGGAAGCATGCAGGTCACATGAGGAATCCTAAGCTACATGGCAGCCCAAATAAATCAAAAACAGCAGAAATGGTCCTAAGCTTAATAGATTTGATGAAGATTTTGCTACCCCAATAAGAGCACAGGTATTGGTCTACAAAATGGTTACAGGATTTCAAACTTAATTCTTGCAGAAGCTCCTCATACAGGAGGTAGGAGGATATGGGCACACGATACACTCGGTCTTACAAAGAACCAAGGGCAACTGGGCAAGAAGATCAAGGCATCCAGCAGCAGGCTAAGGTTAATACAAAAAGATGGCACCAAATTTGTTACGGAGTAAATAAATTCCTCCCATGCGATCAACACGTGTTGCAAAATTCTGATCACATGTACCATTAGGTACCAAAATGTGTTGTGGTAACTAGAAAATTGTGTTTCAACTAGATGCTCCCGCAAGTCTACTGAATCATGGCAAAATACTATGTTTGCATGAAAACGATGTTGTAGAAGCTGTACATGTTCACTTCAACATGTGTCATGTCCTATTTATTGCAGTATGCCCTGATACCTAAGACAACTTCGATACAATTCAAGAGACAATTTTAACTTAGGTGATCACATATCTTCCCTGACACCCGCCTAATCTTCTCTCATATCGCGGATCCTTGAGAACGATCTAACAGAGCGCAGATCCACACCAACAAACAGGACCGAAGCATAATCACACAGATCCAATCGGCATCAAGCAAACCCTAACACCTAGGACGCAACAAACAAATCCACGGATGAGGAGATGGATTCACGGCCACCCATGTCACGGAGTAAACAAGTAAGGCGCGGGGACGGGATCCGAGATGCGGTTTGCACCCTGACCTGGACGAGGTAGATGGCGGCGGTGCCTGCGAAGACGCCCCAGGTGGCAGCAGCGACGATGTCGGTGGACTGGGGGCGGCTGCGGGGCGAGAGGAAGCGGAAGAGGCCGGAGCTCGACGCCGGGGGAGCCATCGCCGCCGCTAATCTAGCTTGACCTCTCTCTCTCTCTTTCTGTGGCAGTTGAAGGCGACGAAGGAAGGGAGAGAGAGAGAGAGGTCATGAATGGGTCTTAATGGACCGGAGCAAAGACATTTCCGGGTAGTATTTTGAGCCCATTATTTAGGCCCATGGGTGTGTCAAAAAAGGCCCATGGATCAAGAAGATAAAAGAAAGAAACATAGCCGTTCGTGAATTCGAGATATGCACGTGCATCTGATGTCTGGAGTTGGAGATGTCGCACCAAATAGCAGCGTATGACTGTCTTTCAGGCTAATACTGAATATTGGTCAAATTTGAACTGAATTGCCTTGGAAGTTGGAATGCCGTGTTCATTATCGGGAATTTCATGACTTTGACAGTGAATTCGATCAAATTAAAAACGCGAACACGGCCTTGAAAGTTGCGCTGCATACATGACCATGTGATCGAGAGCGTCAACGTGAACTCAAAAGAAGAAAAGATAAATCCAACTGCTAGATTATAGTGCGTCCCCACTTAATTGGCAACTTAATTAATTGGCAGTGTGTTCTTCAGGAAGTGAATCATCAGTTACAACTTACACCTTCAGTTGGGGGAAAAGTAAGTCGATCCAAAGGTGAAAAGCACAGCTAGGTAGTGTCCATTCCTATCAATCTCCGAATTATTGCACTCAACCCAAGCCACATCTTTGAGAAGTTGGTGAGGTGAAAGGAAAATTAACACCACTGAGTCACCAGTGAGATTTTACGGGCGTGGCAGTTGATTTTATTCCGCACGTAAAATCTCTCGACCGATAAAGCACCTGCCGCTTGTGAATAAACAAGCACTACATCAGTGTCACGTATCCATACTTGTCGACTCACGGACAGGAAGTAGCACGTAAAGCCCACAAGCTGCCGGTATACAATATTGCTTAAACGTGCATAAAGTCCATGAATTATTAGAACACGCTTTAAGAAACTACAAGGACAAGCTTTGGAAAGTTTTGGTATTTTTAGAATTGATGAACAGTTGAACGCATACTCAAAAGGATCCAAGCTCCTGCAGAAGCTTTTAACCGAAAGAGCTTATCTCGAGACTTCAGTCTTCAGTGGTAAAACTCAACTACACGCATCCTTTTCCTTTTAATATTCAAGTAGAATACGCCAAGGAGAAAAGCAATATGAAGATACTTTTAGCTAGTTTAATTGATACTACCTCCGTCCTAATAGAAGTTTATTTTTAACTTTTATTGACTGACACTTCGACTAATGATTTTTATTATAGATTCAGTTAAATTTAAAAATCTAGTATTTATACTTTTAGATTAATAAAAAAATACTTTCATAATATATATAATTTATAGTATTAAAAGTAATCAAATTTATCAAAATCATTGATCAAAATTATAGTCAACAAAACCTATAGATAAACTTCTATCGAGACGGAGAGAGTAAAAAAATAATATGTCTGATGTGCACTGCTAGCAGAGTTGAAGACTTAGAGCTTCAGCGCTCCTCGATCACGACTTTGTCTTGAAGTTCTCTTCGGCTTTCTCGATCTCATGCTTATCGCCTCGAGAATGAACTCATTTTTATAAATCGCTCGAGATCTTTGTAAAATACTCAGATCTCGCCGAACTAAGCTGTCGATCGTAGTAGGGCCCATCCATGCACGTGCTTTCTTCACTCGTCGTTGAATCGATCAAACCAAGCTGGATCAGCAAGACGTATGACCTAACCGATCATGGACAATGCCGACTTCTCAATACTAATAGACTAATTCGAAACCACTGAACAGAGCATCTAAACCATGTACCTAGCCAGTTAAACTTCTGCAGTTGCTGGACTGCCAATTTTCCTAATCTGTCCAATGATCGTTGCCGTTCAATCTAACCAGGTCATATCCAAGTCAAGGATGATAATTACCAAATAAGTAAGGCTCCTACATCACAATTCTAGCTACCTTGATCTTAGCGGTACGGTTAGGGGCATCGTTCGGAAAGAATATATACCTTATGTATATATGCATGAACCGTATACGCTTCCATGTAGCTTTCTGTTGTCTGGCTTATGCTAGACATTTTAATTTGATGGTACGGTGTGTATAATAATCTAGGATTTTCATTCGACGCGAACAATATATTTTTTCTTCTCTCTACATATGATTATGTCGAGTTGGGACCCAGCCATTGCCATCTTCAATAAACATTGTCATCTGAACACAA
>BCLF01000001.1:329945-388938 GCA_001602275.1 Zoysia japonica | reverse complement strand
AAAAAAAAAAAAAAAAAAACTACACTATACATACAAAGTGGTAGTCAAAGTCTTTGGAGTGAAAAACTTGGAAGAGGACAAGAATGACCAATATTGAAGTTGCCTTGAAAGTAACATGGCCAAGCAAAGATTTTTCTAAGCCTTGTTGTCGCAAGGGACCTACGTGGATCTCCATTGGTCCAACCAAGCATCGATGCAGAAAGAACCTGGTGGTGGACCTGGTGGTTACCCGACTAGTGACAGGCATGAACATGATCTACACTAAACCATGCACCTACTATAGCTTAAAAAGAGAGAACCACAAAACCAAAATACTAAGTGCTAACCCTACCAAACATATGCAAGAATTAGTATACCAGCATTTAATTAATCAGTTCAGTGAATGCGGTTAAGTATACTGCAGTCTGAATCTTGGTAGGATTCTATCATTGGCATAATTCGATTCCCTTTAAAAGATCCGACCACGCACTAGCACATAAAGTACCAAAGGCACGGGCAAAGCTACGTTCATACCTCATGCATACTCTCTCCGTTCTTTAATTGATGTCGCCGTTGAATTTTAAATTCAACTTTGACCATTCGTTTTATTCAAAAAATTTGCTCGAATATGTAAAATTTTAAGTTGTGATTCAAATAATTATAATAATAAATAAAATTATATCAAAATATATGAAATTTATCAAAAAAAATTTAAATAAAACGAACGGTCAAAGTTGAATTTAAAAGTCAACAACGACATCAATTAAAATACCACTAACAAATGGTACTCTCCAAAAGTGATAACTGTCTACGACAATCTCTCTTGATCGAACTGTGACCCTGAGGATGTGTGCAGCATGCTCAACAAATATAAAGCTGATTAGAATTTCATAAGCTCAGAAATGCCGCGTCTTTGTTACTAGATGCGTTCCGTTGCAACTAATGCATGGATATCTCGATCTCCTTTGCTTTCAGTCCAAAACGTTCTCTGTACATTCCACGTTTTCTACTCGCATTGAATCCTTCATTTGTAATTCTAGTTCAGTTCTGAAGAATTAACTCATCCTGCAAATTGAGACGAGCTTGTGGTAGATTTAACATTTAACAACATAGGAATTAATCCCTTTATTTCTTACTTTTTGTTGTTAGGACAAGAGTTCTAGTTCAAAAAAGAACTAAATTAATTATTGATCTAACAACAACAATTTGAGAATGACAAGAATATAGATTATGAAAGTGTTTCTTATGGCAAATCTAAAGACTTAAATCTTATAAGTGTTAATGTTGTCAAGGATAACAAAACCTAATAACTTAGGAAAAATCTAAAACAACATCTTTGAAACAGTGGGATTAAACTAGATATAAAATGTACAAAAGCACGAGTTAAGTTCTAATGCAATTATACAATGCGCACACTTGACACCCTTTACAACCAGCAGCACATAGACTTCTTCCATGCCACTACATACACATACATGTGGATATATATATCTATTCACAGCCATTAATCATAGCGCATATTAGCGCCGTACGGACACTAATCTATACATATAAGATCAAGTTGCATGCATGCACTGTTATGGTCTTTGCGATGATGCATGCATGCTACAGACTTTATCAGGGATCGAAGGGAAACAAGTCGTCATCCCCAAAGGACCCAAACGAGCCCATGAACCCGCCGAGGCTGCTAGGAGACGACGGGAAGCTGCCTGGGTCGATGCAACGTCCTGTAATGTGATCGTACTCCGGCGCCGACCCCATGGTGGTCCCCGTTGACGATGATCCCACCACGGCGCCCAGCTGCTCGGCCGGAGGGATGCCGCTTATCGCCTCCTCGCTACCGCAGCGCTTCTGCGCCGCCGGTAGGGAGGAGCTGTAGCCGGCGAAGCGAGAGAGCATCATCGTCGGAGAAACGGCTTGTTGACGATGAGGCGGAACAGCGTGCGCTGCGCCCGTTGTGGTGGTGGGTCGTCCGAAGCTGATGAAGTTTGCGCAGTTCGTCGAAGCATCGGCGGCGGCCTCAATGACGATGGGGACCGTGGAGGGGTCCCGGCAGGTGTGCTCGCCGAAGTAGCTGACGACGTACTCCGACGGGTTGGTATCCGAGACCTGAACCTGCTTCCTGGCCTTGCACCCTTGGTCTGGCATGTGCGTGCACCTGTAATAGCTCCTGTGTGTGTACATATGCATTGAACACCTCATTCAAGTGCCAACACTCGGCTTTTTGAAGATTTAACAGCCGTTAATTCATTGTTTTTAAAGTACAATAACAAAGGCTAAGTTTGAGCAATAACACCACTAGTACGCTAGTGATATGCATAGAAGAAGCACTATATGTACTTATCAATAAATTAGATCACATGAGAGGAAATGGTCCAAAGCAAACCAGTTGCAATTGTTTGTTATGTGCCTTTAGTTTGTTTATTTCGAGCTAGGCATGCCGAAATAGCATTTCATCCTCCTTTTGGCTCCAACGATTTTGTCATCACAATCTCTACGATATGAATTTACATGCTATAGAAAAAGATCGATCCTTTTTGTAAGTTTAGAAGCTAATGCTGCATCTGATAATTACATACACAAACATACCTCGGGTTTTCAGCACCCTGTATACTTTTCTGGCCGTACTTTCGCCATCCGTGGCCATCGTCCAGCTTGGTAGTGACTGTCTCCTTGAAGGGGCTCAGCGTTCTGCCATGCACGACAGCTTAAATTTGCCAAGCGAAACAGTTCTATTTCTACTCATCAGAAAGACACCAAAATCATCCGTACGAAAGGTTTAGCCCAACTTGCCACTGCGCGCTAGACTATGTTATTACCTCTCTAGAACTGCTAAAGAAGGCAATCATAGGTCATATATATACTAATAAATGTTGCGATCGAGATGCTAGCTAGTTGCACACAGTTAGTAATAATCAGTAAGGGTTTTCGAGCTTTCTTCACCTTCTCCTGAATGTGCTCCGGCGGTGCGGCCCGGCCACCGACGCGCCTGCTCTGTTCCTGCTTCCCCCGCCCGATGATCCCCGGCGTCCCACGGACGAGGAAGCTCCGCTGGTGTTCAGCGCCGACAGCGCGCTCGTCACCTTGGTCATCATCCCGTCCACCAGCTCCCTCTCGGCCGTGGGAGAGCCGTGGAACATGGCCTGGAGCATCGCTGCGCTCTGGCGCACGCCGAGAAGGTCGTTCACCACCTCCGGGGGCACCGGTGAGCGGTCGCCGCTAGGCCCGCTGCTGCCAGAAGATGCCATGGTTGGTAGTCACCTAGCTGGTGGTAGCTGCTGCGCCCGTAGCTAGAGCGATGGGGTCGCCGGGGTGCGGCCGGGTTTTTATTGGTGTGCGGTGCGCCGTGGGAAGTTGGGAGGAAAAGACGGAGGAGGAGGAAGTGGCGTGGAAGAACATGCGGGCATATGAGGGCCCCTGGCCTGATGGGTGCGTCGCGCTGGGCTCGGGGCGACGGGAGCTGTTCGTCACCGCCGTGACGCGCCCCCGTGAGGTCAGGCACAGGCACAGCCGCCTTGTGCCCACACGCAGATAGGCTGATGGCTATCAGCTCAGTACCTGAGTATATACCTCAGTAAATCCCTTGGAGTAAAATGACAGCAGCAGCCAGAAGATAATTACTTATAATTTTCAAGAGATCACAATATATGCTTTAAGAAGTGAACCAAATAAAACACCAACTCTTTAGTACCATCAGTACTCGTGAGTATAGCAATAAGGCTCCAAATAATAGAGAATAGGCCATATATAATAGGGCCGGTTAGATATAATACTCCTACGGTCCTACTACATGTTGACGTGCGACATGTTTGCTAAACATCAACGCTGCTGCCACCGAGTGATGCGTGTGATATCAGCACCACGTTTGCACCAAGGATTTATAACTGACACACAGGTGAATAGCTTGCGGAAAATGGCAAGTAAAAGAAGACAAATGTCATATGGCTCAGGATTGCCGTAGCCGATATACTCTGTCTCGAATTGATAAATTCATGGCTCCAAGGCCCAAGGGAAAGATTCACGCCTCTGACTGGCAACTTGCGCACCGTGCAACAAACAGTCAGAGGGGAGAGCATCTGCCACTACAACCACTCCAAGAGACAGGTTCCTCACGAAAGCATTTGCATCTATAGGCTGACTGGTCTATGGCATGACTGATGAAAACACGGAGAAACCGTTTTAAATTAGGGCAATTATAAAATCCGACTTGTTGAACTCTAATTTTAAAAATAAATCTCTTTTTTCACACTTTGTAAGATTGTAACTTTTTTTAAAAAAATTTGAAGCAACCAACAATCTCTGTCCGTTTGAAGCACTTAACGACGTTGTCTCATATAAAAAGACAATTTCACCCTTTGTAAAAATATACCTCTTTTATATCAACCTATACAATTATACCTCTGATACACATGACCATAACACCATACTTAATTTATAAAAAAATTTGATAGTATTTCCCCTATTTTTTTACCACAACCAAGGAACAATCACATATAATTTTTTCCTTTTTGGTATTACTTCAATATTTCCTGACTAATTTGCTCTTGCTTTCTTATCCCGTTTCTTTCCTACTTCGCTGCAACAAGAAATCAACGGGGCTTGTGGCCAGGCGACGGCCAGGCAGTCACGTGCTGATCGTGGCCAGGTGACGGCGGCGTGATTCTCGGGAAGCTCCAGGCCGTTCACGCCTGTCTGCGTCCAGCCGCTCGACCGCGCGACGCGCGACGGCGCCCGCACGACAGCGCGACGCGCGAAGCTCGCCGACGTCCGCCGCCACTCTCCGACCGCCGCCAGCCGCCAGCCAGCACTAGGGTTAGGGTTTGGATTTTGGACAGAAGAGAGCCGGTTGGTTTGGCCGGAGAGCTCGGGGGCAAGACTAAGGGCAATATTGTCTTTTTTCTTATTTTTTTTATCTCGAAAATCTGAGTTCAACTGACGGAAGTAGAAACAAAGGCAAACGGCTGCTTTAAATTTGAAAAAGACGTCCAAATTTGCAAAGTGTGAAAAAGTGGTTTATTTTCAAAATTAGAGTTCAAAGAAGATTTGGTTTTGCGATTAGCCTTTTAAATTAAAAATAGATCTGCCCACAATTTTTTTCTCTTTCATGTCGTCTACGCAAATACACCACACATTGAGAATCCTTTTGGATTGAAGGGTTTTTAATGAAATTTTGTAGGATTCTATTCAAAGAATATTTTCTATGAGGACTCCTTGAAACATAGGAATTGATAGGAAAAATTTCTTAAAGAATCACTTCCTATGCATCATTTAAAAAAAAAAGAATGAAGTAAAATCTCTTGAAAAAATCATGAAACATGAGTACGAGTACGTGAGAACTGCACCTAAACCAACTACTTTTATTTTTTCTACTAACTTCGATAACCTTTGTTTTTATAGTGTTAGCTATGAATTTGCTTAATAAAAATAATTAGAGGTAATGAGATAGTGTTAAATATATAATCATCTTAAAATTTTCTGTGTTTTTCGTGCGGCTATTCAAACATCTACTTAAAAAAAATTCTCTGTTTTCCAATCTTTTGTTTTTCATATGCGTTCTAATTTTATTTTTATGTTTTTGTTCTATTACTGTGTTTTAGATTCTTGCATTCAAAGAGCCCTTCATCGGAAGCAAAATGGCCAAACGGACGAAAAGTGAAGGCGATGTTGCCGAATTGACATCTTGTAAGACTTGGGTAGCCGGATGAATATATACTCGAAACATGTCGACATAACCTACTGAGTACTGACATTTACAAATGGGAGTATTCAAATGCCGAAACAACTGTAACCCCTAGGAGGAAATACATTATCTGGAACACAACCAAAGCATACAGTTACAGCTTTACATCTGAGTGAACGTCCAGTAAACTATACTCCTACTTCAGAAAAATGAAAATTATACTACTACAGAATACAGAATGAAAACTTTCTGGGCAATAAATGATCTGAAATTGACCTTTCAATTAGTAGTAACCTACATGCGGCACCGTTCATGAACATGCACCCCTTAACTAATACTATTTCTAAGTATCCAGCCTTCGTTCCATCTTTAATATTCCTAAGTTAAACCTTCCTGCTGCAGGGTGCCCTAGACCATCCTATAAACTAGATCCTCATTGACACGGGATTGCACAGACCAAATATATCCTTCCACATATAATAATTTTCACCTCATTTGGTATTCTAAAATATTATTTCACGCTGGGAAAGAAAACCGATGATCCGATAAAGTTGATATAAATGCTGCAATGATATTCCTTCAAAAGGGCTCATTAATGCTGCTTCAAGGCTCTTTGATTCGTCTACTGAATCCTTACTATAGCAAGGCGCAGTCATCTGTTAACTTACTGTTAGTTTTCATGTTGCTGCATGAATAGCCTTTTTTCTGCAGCTAACCCAGCTGCAACAGATGGAGGCAAACTTCTTAAGCTATCATTATGATCTTGATTCGCCTGCTCTGGGGGTTGATTAGATGCTGACATTGGAAATAATGTCTCAACATCCTTAAGTGTCAAAACAGCTTCATCTTTGAAGTTTTTGGATTTACGATTTATTGTAGAGCAAACAGCTCTGCTCCTGTTCAGTTTGTATATACTCTCTTCTATTGTTTTCTTCACCTGAAAACAAAGAGTGTGTTACAATTTCTTCCAACAATTAATTCAAATGAAAGAAAACAGGATGTAGTGCCTACTATAAAACGGTGAACAAATGTGCTCTTGTCTTGCCCAACTCTATGGATCCTGCTGATAGCCTGAGCCTCAGCTGCAGGGTTTAGTAATGGCTCTACTAGAATAACATGTTGTGCTTCCAGTAGATTAAGACCATTTGCTCCATGTTGTATGAGCATCAACAGCACTTGAACAGGCCGTATTTCGGAGACACTCCCTTTTACTTCCTCTCCATTTAAACAGATTCTATGACCTTTGAATCGGGACAGTGCTGCCTGTGATTTTCTGATAAGGAATGAATTTTCAACAAGTTATTGCATTGCTCAGAATGTTGGAGCATGTAGAGGAGTACTGTTTTATATAGCCATCTAAAAGCAAGGCATGGAACAGTAAACTAGTCCAGCGAAACTTCAGAAAATTAAAATATCCAATTTGATAAATAATATGCATGGAACTATTTGCTAGAGTAAGAGCTGGAAAAGAGAGATAGTAATAATAAACTCAGCATAACACAAGAAACAAATACATGCCTCTCCTATAATTATCTCACCTTCCTCCTTTCATGCGAGCATAAGAAATATTATTAGCAGCAAAGGAGTGCTCTACAACATCAAGCACATCATTCCAACTTGAGAAAACAAGAACTTTGGCTGTTGCATCGGTTGAAGTGATTTTCAAGATTCTTCTTGTAACAGCTTCAATCTTCATAAAAAGACAAAAATGTGACTATTAGACTAACATCATCAACATATAATAACAAAAAAAGAAATCAGCTGCCAGAATTTTCATAAGTATATGACCTTATTTTTTGCTCTGCAATTATTTAATGTTATAACAAGTGCGTTCATTTTGCTAAGAATATATAGAGCCATTTGAATATTTTTTCTTCTTGAACAGCACAGGACTGCACGTGCTTTCATTGATTGAAGGGAAAAAACAGTACAACAACCATGAGGGGTAAGAATTCACCTCACTTGAAGCAGAAAGAAAAAAAGGCAAAAAGTGCATTTGAATAATAATGTTTTGTGAAAGAAATTTGAGAACAGTCATATTTTTTCCATCATGTGGGATTATAGGGCTAATAACATGCTCGTCCATGTTGATACTTGACACAGATGTTCTACTTTTTCAAATATTTCTGCAAGTTATTATAGTAAAAGTAAATGATCAAAGAGCTGCATGCACAACAGGTAGAAGCATTAACTATGGAGACCAAATGTTTTTTTGGGGCGGGGGTGGGGTGTTCAATGATTGAATGTTACCTTAGTCCCATATGAACCTTGTACAGAAATAGTGCTTTCTGACAAATCTTCAGTGGCTGTATCAGCTTTGTCATTATGTTTCTCCGCTACAAAAGCAACATTTTCAAGATCTGTACGTTGACGACATGTAGGGCACATAATCCAATTTTTACGCTTCCCAAATGGTGTTGCAGCTTGTTCTGTCATGGAAAGACAGCCTGGGAAAAGGATATAAAATAAAGAGTGGCAGGATTGAATATAACATGTATTACATGAACAAGCAATTGTTCATCCTGATGTAAGGTAAGCATTATAATTTGCAGAAGGTGCAGATTGCTCAAAATGCAGAACCTTACAACATTCAAAATAGCAATCATTAATATTACTTTTCTCAAGCTGAAGTATGTTCAAACATATAACCAAAAATATGATTTGCTTATAGTTTTCAAGACAAAATTTGCATGAGTACTCACACTTGCAGCATACAAAATGACCACATTGGAAAACCATTTTCTGGTCAAAAACTTTCTCATGGCATATTGGGCACGGTTCATGGCTCGTATCAGAAATAGTTTGCCCTGTGGACGGAAATGTAGCCATATCAGCAGCATTGTCTGCCTTGGGTGTAGATTCACCATGCCTGTAGAGTGATTTATTGCTGTATTGTACCAATCCCTAGAAGTGTAAATACAAGCATTACTTACAGAATAATACTCACCAAAAAGGCTTCAAAAATATAGATGTAAATTAATAAAAAGTCATGACAATAAGAGGGTACTTACACAACTAAATAATGATAATATCATAGATTCATAGCGCAATATTTGGAAACAAAAGTAGTATGTAAATTGCAGACCAAAATGTAAAATTTCAAAGCAGAATAGCAGAACTTTACAGGCAGTTACGATATACCTGTAAGTACCGGAGTTGACCTCTTATACGAGTCAATGATGACAACGACATGAATTTGTCACTTGTAAACTGAACGTTGTACGGTATGAGCTCTTCTCTGGTAACAATATTGATCTCAGTAGGTTCATCGTCTTTCTCTTTGAGCTTCATTCTTGAGATAGACATCTTGAGTTCATCATGGGCACGCAATAATTGGTTTTGAGCAATTGACAAAAATCTTGCCTGAGAAAACTCCTTGCGCATAGCCTAAAATATCATGGCCAAATTTATTTTTTAGTATTACAGTAGCCAGCTTATACATCTCATAAATTACAACTCTGACAAAGAAAATGCTAAATTAAATAAACATTATTTACCTCAAAAAGAAGTAAATGCTTTTTAGCAGCTACATCATATTGTCTTCTCAATAGTGATTTTGAGTGATTCCGGATCATCCTTAATGTAGTCTCAGTTTGAGAAGCATGCCTGTAGACCTGTAAACATTGGAAGCATAAAGAACATAATAGTAGAAATGAAAGAGCAAGAGGCAACAGTTATTTAACTGTACTATATGCAGAAAAGGAAGGGTGGAACATACCTGTGTGTTTTCTCGAGCTGACCTGGGATTATTGTTGGTGTCACCCGGTTCAGATCCCTCACTGGTTATTTTTTTACGGAAGAAATGATTCAACTCATATTTTCGCTTTTGTAAATCCTGTGCTTCCTCTACTGAGTCAATAACAGAATCGTTGTTTGATTTTCGAACAACAAATAACCGTGCTTCATACCTCTATAAGAAATAATAAAATAAATCAATAAATTATCAGCTCCATTGGGGCACAAGTATCACAACGAGCACTGGTGCATACAACTACCTGAAAGAGTTCATCTAGTTCACACTGGATACATAAAGGACCAGTGCCATCATAGCATTTTGGACAATACCGCTGACCCACAACATCCTCATCCCTTGGGTTATCCATTGTTTTGTCAACTTCCAAAAGTCTATCCAACAGCTGTTGCCTTGAATTTTGTAGGGAATCAATATCAGTTTGAATTGCATATTTTAAGCCAGCAATAGTTTTAACTCTGTGAAAGAGAACAAAACAACAATGTTAGCCATCAACCAAAAGTTGATTAATAATTTATACAAATTCAAGAATTAAAATCACCATTAAGTACCACAGAGAATAGTAAATTACAAAACTGAAATTAGTTTGCTACAGACCTGTTAGATATTCCACTTGAGCCTAAACCAGTGGCGCTCTTAGTGGAAGAACTATCAATCTTCCTGATAAGTTCACTGACAGAACCATTGTTCGATTCAATGCAATCCAAGGCATGTAACCACCAATTCATATGATTTTGTATCTCTCTAGTGAGATTGAAGACCTACGGGTAAGTGGAGACTCACCGACTAAGTATGAGGGAGAAAAATGCAAGACTGGAATGATATCAAACTTTCTAAGGATTAAGAAAAACTAAAAATATAGTAGAGAAGTGAACTGAACAAACCTCTGTTGATGCTGCATTAAAATCTTTCTGTGCTACTGTTAGCCTTGAAGTAAAAACTGACAGGTACTTCTCTGTGATAGCACTGCAAGTCTTCCTCAAGCAGTTATCAGAGAAACATTCAAAGGATGAGTGGAATCCACCAATATTCTCTGCATTCACCTCTCTGTTTGTACAGGTTTGTCCAATAGCATTGCCATTCTCAGATGTTTCTAGATCATTAGCTTTCAAATCCGAAATATTGTCCATGCACACTTTATTTCGCTTTATTCTACACAGGTCTGAATCGTCAGAGCTATTTTCCTTCCTTTTCCGCCTGCTGTCAAGATTGTGGGGCTGATCTTTTAATGGGCATTCACGTAGATATTCAGAACTAGTTCTAAGCAGCTCCGCAAGGTTGTAATTAATATGGAGATTCAATAGAGGGTCAACACGGAAATCATCAATATTTTCACGAGCCAAAGCTAGTGCTTCCTTGTAAAAAGAAATAGCCTCTTGGTTCTTTTGTTCAATTACAGCTATTCCTGCTAGACCATTGAGGGCAACAACAATCTTCCTAAGCTCTTCCTCTCCTTCATTTTTCACTTTACCAATAAGAACCTGGATACAAAGGATCACCGATCACTCACACAGAACATTTTTTAACAAAGTTTTCAGTAAAGATAAAAAAATCGAGTAATTTACCTGTAAAATTTCATCCATAGACAATGGGTTACGCTGCAGGGAGCAGAGACCAGAACTTCCCACTTGTGGGTGGCAACAAGCTTGTCGAAGTTTCAGCAGTGGAACTAGGAGCTTGGCAATGTCATTATTGGAGAGCTGGACATTTAATAAAGCACTTGAATCTACAAATACAAGAAAGGTTAAAGTTTTACGTTCTTGGAAAAAGGTATAGCTTGGCACAATATTATTACAGCCAAACCATAATCATATACAACTCCCTCTGACGTGCACCATACCCGCTGTTGCTGCTTTTCCCTTGCGCTTATGGAAAACAACATAAGTGTGGAAAGTGACAGAGACAAACAGACCACAAAAAGGACTAACTATATTTCTATACTATAAGCATCTGTACTTCCCAACTAGTTTGATTTCTAACTATCTCAACGGAGTGGCATCGGAAGCGGAGCCTGATACTGCAGAATTAATATGGAAACCAGAAACAATTGATTCAGTGAAGTGAAGTACCTGAGGTTGATTCCTTTCTTGCGGCACCATTTCTCAAACTTCTAATTATCTGATGTGCATGGTCCATGCAAGTTGCATGCTGCTTCATATAGAAATATTCTTCAATGGAAGAAAAGATGAGCCATGAAAAACACTCTTCTTGTGGCGGCAGCTGCAACTCACTCGATACATGAATTTTCGAAGAACGCCACATAATTTTCCTAAAGAACTTGTGTGCATAATTCATAGCTATCATATCACCCCTCTGCAGTTCTCAGTTAAGAAAAGGAAAATAATTACTCAATCCAACTATCTCACAAAAAAAGTTGAAGTCAACTGAGTAGCAAGAAGCATAGAATGCGCATAATATGGTTCTTTTTTTAAGATATGATTGTCTTTGTTTTCTGGCTATATGGATCTAAAGATGGTAGAAACAACCAATGGGCACATAATACTGTTAAAGGTACTATTGTAATTTCCCTCTCTGTCTTCTGTTTTGGGTACTACATGAGGGAAACCCTAGATGAGGGAAAATTATAATAATATTTTTAAAACATACCATGAACGCAATATATCACTAAATACATCATCACAAAAAAAGTTGTGCAAGTTTGGTCAGTCTAGGCAAGTGATTTGTTACGAGTGATGAGCAACACATCATGTCAATGATTGTTAGCATGTAATAAATGAAATAGTCCCTAGCAGCAGCTGATATACCTCATATGGGTCTCTAATAATGTCCACCCACCACCTATATGTATCAAATGGGCTTGCCCTAAGAAAGCGGAGAAGCCCAAAAAGATCATCAAGCTTGTGCTGTATTGGAGTTCCTGTGATACACCAACGGTGTTGAGCATTTAGTCTCATTGCCATCTCAGTCACAGAAGTCTTGCTGGACTCAACCATCTGGGCTTCATCCAAACAGAGCCGCCACCAGTGGATCCTTGTCAGGACAGTCGGAACGACAGGGTATCTACAGAGTGTAATGGCAGATTAACAGAGGTTCAGCAATAGTTATTCTTAATTTTGCATAAATGGCCAGCCTAAGTTAACAATTTGGAAGCTTACGAGACAGCAAGTACTCAATGGAATATTTTTATTAAACAAGCAGTTTCACTTCTATTTCAGCTATATCTGTGTACCCGGACTATGTAAAAATAAGGGTCACTCAAGGAAAAAGTAGAAAATAAGGTCAAGTATTATTTTTTTAGCCTTACCAAGCTTTTCATAGTACAACCAAAAATATGCAAGATAAGTTAAAATAAAGTGGAGTGCAATAAAAACAAAAGTAAGGGCCGATGTAACAGTTGAAATCCTTGAAACATTTAAGCAGTTTACATATACATAAAATGAAATATGCAGTTTTTTTTCCAAAATCTAGGGAGAATGTATCTTCCAAAGGGGTTACGGAGTATAATACAATGCAACGTACAATTACCTATTTTCCAAATATAAATTGCTTTTAAATTTGAGGTAGTTTCAGTTTGTGGAGTCATACGACTGTCACTCAATATACAGGTGTTGAGAACAAAATAGTATATTTCTATTGTTTGCCAGTGTGATATTAATTTAATTCCAATTTGCATCTAAATATTACTTGCCTTTTTTGGAATCTCAAGAAACGGCGGTCACCATCATGGCGATCAGAATCATGTGATAGATCCTCTTTGAAGACATCATAAGTTGTCAAAACAATATCAGCAGTACTTATCCCAGTCAAATCAATTTTATGGGTCGTAGCTGAGTCCAAGCTCCTAGCACCTTCATAAATGCAAACTTTCAAAGATCCTGGCCTTGTGTGTCTAGGGTAAAACAAAACAGTTATCAGCATTATCATGATGCATAGAAAATTACAGAGATAGACATGAAAAAACTGAAAGTGCTGGCAGTACAAAAGAGTAATACACAGTAAGTTTCATGGCAATGGTAAGTGATGCATGCCTTTGAAATATTTATAAATGTTGATTCTGAATGGTCTTAACTCAATATTTAGAAAAGAAAAGGAAGGGCAAGATTTAAAACTATATGGGCACAGAACTGTTTAACTAACATTTGGACAAAAGAAATTCTACCGAGAAATTTCAGATTGCCACTGTGTCAATATTGGTGCTGGGCATACTATCAATGTAGCATGGCTGAATATATTAGTCTGAGCTGCTTCAGTAAGCTCCAAGCACAGTGCACAAATGTATTTTTCTTCTGTCTCTACAATGGAACACTTTGTTTTCTTTTTCCTTCTGGTGATCCCTGATTTCATGCTGCCTTTTTGTTTTTTTGATGTTTTGTCTTCAGAGCTATCATAAAACACTATATCCTTCTTGGGTGAGAAATCAACACAATCAGCATGTTGCCAAGCATCACAATTATCACACTGGACCCATAGACCAGTATATGCAGAGCTTTCACTCGCAGCTCCACATATGCACTCAACCCTTTCCACTTTCTGCCTCTTTCTTTGATCTATTTCTGATTTCTTCTCGGGGACAGAACATTCTGTCGGCACAGGTTTACGATGGGCAAAAATGCATGCTAATAACTCAACAGTTTTCCCCAAGCCCATTTCATCTGTAACCAATTAGGCACACCCAAAATATGTAAGCTACAACTATCCGTAATGTCAAAGGCATCAAAACAGTACATTGTGTTCACACTTGAGATTTACGTACCAGCCAAAATGCCCCCAGATATATTAGGTGGAGAAGGCTCTGGTTGCAATGAAACATTTCCACTGAAAATAATAGACACGTGAAAAATTATAAATCAAGATAAGTGTAAAGAAATCGTATAATTAGAAAACAGATTGATCCAGTAGGACGACAAATATGCGAGGCATATTGGAAATTTCAATTCCACACTTGAATAGCCTGTAGCTGAGTTCTAGCTCATGAAATCCTAACTCATGTATTGTCCTAGGTACGCCCAACAGTTTCACCACAGTAAGCAGTTTAAGAGGGGAGGCTGCCTCCACAAAGTAAGCAACATTGCCTGATCAACCTTCTCGGGCTGGATCCAGCATATTTCCTCGACTACACCAGGTACCAGCACACCACTGTTGCTCCCCATTTGCACCAATATTCATCTTTATCTCCCATTATCGACTTGGCTGTTACTTCTAGCTACTGATTGCTAGTGCATGCTATTTCAGTTGTGCGTAGCTTTGAACTTTGTTGACGACTATCTTCCCAATAATAAGGGAAATCCTCCTCTGCTCATCATCCACATAACATCTAGTGGTTTAGTTCCTAAATCAACAAAATCTTGGCATACACACATGAAAAAGTAACTTAACATAATTAACTGCAAACACCAGCATTATTCCTTACAGCCAAGTGAGCCAACAGTACAAATATCAACGCCCATTTTTCCACTTACATCAAGACACTAATCACACTAGTGCAACATACTTTAGCAGTATCTACCATTGTAATGCGCAAATCATGCAAGCACGTCGAAAATATAGCAACCCCCAGGCATATTGATATAGTTAGCATATACACACGAGCCTTACTTGAAGGGATTGTAGAACATCCTGGAATTCTTGTGAATAAAATCCATTGGAACACAATATGGTGCAGAGGGAACGTATTCTTGACTGTGTGCATTTCCCTTTTCACGTTGAACCATCCAATTTGCTGCACGAAGTTGATACGGTCTGAGCCGAGGAAGTAAATCATGAATCTCCTCTTCCAACTTTGCTTCATTACTATCAATAAAAAGGATTAAAACAAAAATATTACATAACAGCCATAAAAATATGGTACATCATAATAATCATAAATTTGCTTCTGATAACTCAATCTTTCTCATGCACATGCACAAATATATATCGCATCACAAAAATGTCAGGAAGTAATTATCTTGGCTTCAATGCATTCACATTCTTATCGAAGCACATGACTATGAGCTTGAAATAACAGTGAGATGTGATACACTTACGCGGAGGGCTTAATGCCTTCATAGAATGTGGCAAGATCAAACTGTGAATCACTCTTAGGTTCAGCACCAGCATCACCATCCATAGGCAGAACAAGACCGTCCGTCCCGTATGTCACAGCAGATGTCATGACCTCAGGACGCAGCCAGGACATCATGTTCATCAAGCTCTTCCTACAGGGATGCCTCGCCACCTCCAGCAGCGACTCACATGCACCAAAAGCCTGCTCCATCATCTCCACTCTAACCCTGAATGACTCAATCCGCACCTCGCCCATATCCTGAAACATCCTGAATGGTTGAACCCTCAGTGTGACGAATCTCAAGTTCACCAAATGGGCGAGGCCAGACACTCCTTCGTCGGGGCCATCGAAACAACCTGAGAGAACCACTCGACTTTCATCCTTCCCTTCATGATCCTCATTGATGAGATACTCCAGGAGCACGCAGTCCGACGGCACCACGGGCCAGTTGCCCATCCTAAACCCCTCCTCCGGCGCGTCGCGCACAAGCAGGAGCAACGAGAACCTGGACGCCCTGTACGCCTCCTCCAACTCCAACGCCTCCTCCCCCTCGCCGGAGACGCTCACGTCGCGGAGGACCACCTCGGCGACGTCGCAGTGGTCGCCGTCGGGTAGACCCCACGTGCTCCTATCCACCTCCACGCGCACGTCCCTCCTCGCCTCTACCTTGGCCGCCGCACGCTTGGTGCGGCCGCCGCTAGGGCTCGGCGCGCCGGGCTCCGCCTGGGCCGTAGCGCCGGCGCCCCCCGCTCGAACCGGCCGCGATTTCTTCCTCCCCATGGGTGATTCAAGCAGATTGCTCAACCATTGGGTGAGGTTTTACGGGATAGGGCGGAATTGGGAGTCCCGGGCCTCCCGGCGCAGAAACTGTTGGGAACCTCTCCGTGCTTCGGCGATTGGAGTTGGACGGCGGCCTGAATTTAATGGGAGAGCGGCTTGGCGGACATTGGGGAGAAAGGCCGGTGATTGGAGACGGAGATGTGCTCCCAGCTCCGGAGATTAGAAATTCTGGTTCCGTTTATACACACGACAGAGGTTTTAGGATGGACGTCATGAATGAACTCACCCGCAGTGAATTACAAAGGCGGCAAGTACAGGATGTTGCCATTTGGTCTGCGTAATGTTGAAACATTTAACCATTTTTTTCTCAAAAATATACTCCAATAAAAAATGGATAATGGGTCAAAAATTGATAAAAATTCTAAAATTACGTGACTCTCACAAGTCACGGATGGCAGCAAAATAGCGTGAAACACCACGAGAAAAGTTATTACAAACTCTAATGTGTGTATTTTACATTCACAAAATCTCTAGTGTATCTAGATAACAAATACGGAGTATCTAGGTTCATAGATATTACAAGTTTTCACAAGTACTTATATAATATGATGATAAAAAAAAAGAAATGATTATACAATATACCCCCTCCATTCTTTAATTGAATAACTCTAATGATAAATCAAATTATATCAAAAAATTTACTCGAATGTGTAAAATTTTAAGTTGAGATTAAAATAACTTTAATGATAAATCAAATTATATTAAAATATATAAAATTTATCAAAAAAATTGAATAAAACAAATAGTCAAAGTTGAATTTAAAAATCAACGATGACATCAATTAAAAAATAAAAGGAGTATACAGCAATATCCAACACATTTTATACAACCGTCGATAGTAAAAAATACCAAGAAATTTTAGCCGATAAAATGTTATAGCAACTACTTTCTGAATTGAAATTTACCTTGGAACAACTTTCATTACATTCTCAGACAATTCTTCAGTCCTCCTTCAAAAACAGGGCTGAATATTTACACTTAGACACCGCATCTTTACATAAAAAAATATGGACAAATGAATTGCTAAGACAATGTCCAATTTCGCTTCTAAATGAAATGCAAATCAGCATAGCTATCAGAAAACCTATGTTTCCGGCTATCAGAATCCTAACGACTGAAGATACTGTCAAAACCTGTTTATCATCGCCTGATTTTTATCTCTGCTGCTATGACTTGATCCTGATGGCTCCCGCACCAGGAGTCCCCTTCCCGGGCATCCCCGGCAGCGGCCAGACAGCACCTCTCACCGCTGATCTCTCGAGCACAGCGCAGTCCTCATCATCCGAGTCGTCGAAGTCGTCGTCCTCGGCGTCGATGCAGACACTTTTCCCCTTCCTGTCGTAGTCAGGCGTCGTCCGCTCGTCGAAGCTCTCGTACAGGTCAGGGGAGTGGCGCAGCAGCTCGCTGGCCGACCCGTACCCCATGAGCCGGTGCAGCCTGCCGACGCGCTTCACCCCGTCGAGGGTGTCGAACGACGTGTTCCTCGAGACGTGCAGCGGCTGCTCGTCCTCCGTCGAGTAGCTGCTCAGGCCGAAGTCGTCGAGGAACGGCGCGAACGGGTCCGGCTGCGCGTAGCCTTTGCCGCCGCGCACCTCGGACCCGTCCGTGCTGAACTGGGCACTGAACTCCTGGGCCTTCTTCCGTGCGGGGTCCCTGTAGGTGTAGGAGAGCACTGTCGAGCAGGAGCCGCACCGCAGCTTGCGCAGCGTGCCTGTGGAGACGGCGAAGTCGGCGGGCACCTGGACCAGCTTGAAGCAGGTGGAACAGATGATGAACGGCGCGCCCTTCAGCACTGGCCGGCAGTGGTGGCGCGGCGGCGGGCGCCGCTTCGCCGCCTCTTTGGGTGCCGGTGCCGGTGGTTTCCGTGGCGCGAACGGTTCTGGCGCTCTGGGCCTGGCGCAGGGGCCTCTGCAGCTGCTGCACTCCGGCTTGCCGTGGTGGCGGCGGCACTGGTGGGTGCGACAGAAACCGTGACGGCCGCACGGCCTTGGCTGCAGATTGTCGTAGCGTGGAGGATCCGCTCTGCACCGGCGGTAGCGCCGCGACGGCAAGCCGCGGAGAGGAGGAGGAGCGGCAGCTACCTGACCGTGCTTCACGGCGCGAACCGCGCCTGCGCTGCCGTGGCGCTTCACGGCGGCAGGCGCTTGATGACGCGCTCTGGCAGGGAGGGTCGAGGGCGCGTGGCCTTCTCGCCTGGGAAGACGAGGAGGGCGTGATCTCTTCGCCGGATTAAGGTCCGGAGACTTGCTGAAAAGCTCAGACAGGTCTCCTTTCAGCGCGTCGACCGTCTTCAGAATCTTCTCCCGCAGCGGCGCCAAGTCCTCTGCTTCGAGCTCGTGGCGAGGAGGAGGGCTGGACACCTTTCCTCCGGAAGCAGCAGCAGCAGAGTCATCCCGCGAAGGCTTCAGTTCTGCAGCTTCTTGAGCTGATTTCGGTGCATGTTCTCCGCGATCGCGGGCCTGCGGCGGCTGCACTGCCGCTTCACCTGAATGCTTCGTTCTCCTCTTCTCTGTCTGAACCTGCAATTCAGAAGCAGCATCTGAATTGCCACTGACGCGGGGGGATAAGGCATTGCGCTGTGCATCATCCGTGTCCCTGTCGTGGGCTCCCCGACTGGTACTATGATCAAGTTCCTCCTCCGCGGTGGCTGGCGCATGCTCCGGCACAGGCTTCGAAGCCGACACAAGATCACCCGACCCGCGTCGGCTTGCCATGTTGGTTGTTCCTTGGCGTTTGCTAGTTGCGGCATCAGGCGTCAGGCTACTGGTGCTAGCAACATCACTGGAAGGACCGTGCCTCCACTCCGACTCGAGAAGATCACTGGACTGGCTTGTCGTGCCGGTGGCCTGCCGCTCGCTGCTTCTGGCACCAGGAGTGGGGGTGCTGGGCCTGCTGGCACTCGCCACATCGCCGGAGCTCAAGTGCCTGTTCTGACGAGGCAACCCACTCCTCGAAGGCGAAGCGCTGGCCGCGTCTTGTTTGTGACCGGAACGGTTCTTCGCTGCGCAAACAAAATCTGATCCATCAGAAACTGTAATCGTGAACTTAGTCATTGAACGCAATCTTTGAGAACCAGATTTGAATTCGATTTTTTTTACCTCGAAGAGTCGCGTTGCATCCACCGCACTGGTAGACCGGGACACCGGGCTCCTGGAGAACACTATTGCACCTTGGACACCTCACGCGGCGAACCCCTCTGCCGCCAGCGTCCGAGTTCGCCATGACCAGCCGACAGGCCCCAGGACGTTTGCTGTTTGTTTCTGGCGGCACCAACTGACAGAGACGACGCTGGCAAAAGATATATAAGAAAACGCATTAGTGTTTCTGTTCATCATCATTCGGTTTGCGACACCTTAGCGCTGGAACGAAAAAAAAAAGTTGTGCATATGCGGACTAATTGCGGCCTAAGTCTGACATAAACAAAACGCAGAGAAAGCAAAGCACGGAAAGCGACCAATGTGTTTGAACTGTTCTTCTCTTTTGTGGAAACGTTTGAAATGTTCTTTGAGGTCAACAAACAAGCGCACTCCGTTAATACCTGTTGTTAGTAATAAACAAAATTGCCAGTAAGCCAGCAGCTGTCATTTCAGCTCAACTAATAGCAGCACTGAGACAAGTGCAGAATCGCAGGAGCAAAATGTTACTAACTTTTGTGTTTAGAATCTTTGGTAGAACAAGCAGGACGAATAATGAAGCAGATTGGTATGGGACGGTGCAAGTTGCATTTGAATCAAATTTTGCAGACCCAGCACTAGCTCATATTGCATCTACGTGACCTACCAATCCATGGAGAAACTTTTCGAAAGGGATTTGCGATCGGAAATGGGAAAAACAACAAGATGCAGGGGAGAAAGATGAGAGACCAAGAGACTGATGAAGAGAGCCAAAGCATGGGAACAGAGTACAGAAACGAGCCGGCGCCCACTCACCTGACTTTGTTTCCCCTTTTCTCTTCTTCTCCTTGCTCTCGCCTTCTTCTCCCTGATAGTCAGTCGCAGGATCCTTCGGCTTCTCCAAATCCAGTTCCAGGGGCGCGCTATATACGCCGAGCTCTCGGGTGTTGCGCGCGCACTAACCAGGCGAATAATTTAAGAACGGATGCGCGCGTGAACGGCGGGGGAGCCCAGGGCCCCTGCTGCTGCGCGCGAGAAGCGACTCGAGCGAGAGAAGAATAGACTAGAGAAAGCAAGCAAAGCAGGGGATGGATGATGCGCTCATGTAAAACGATGGCGCGTCACGCGTGGCCGGCGAAATATTTATACGCGGCGGAGGAGGACGAGGAGCCAGAGCGCGGAGGAGGAGGAAGCGAGGAAGGGCGCGGTGCGGGCGACCGCTTCAACGACAACGAGTGCCCGAGTGGAGGCCGAGGGGGAAGCGCCGAGAAGACCGTGTCGCCGACGCCAGTCTCGCGTGCCACCGCGTCGTCTACTCGTCTCGCCCTTCTGGACGGGAGGGACGCACGCACGCCACCGTGGAGGTGGAGACATGATGACTGGGACGGAAAGCATTCGGTTCCTTGGTGGGCTGGGAAACGGATGGGCTTGGCCTAACACATCTGGGCCACACGTTTGGAAAGAAAAAAAAATGACGGCCTTCTATCCTTCACCTGGAGAGCTGTACGGTGACAACACGGTTGGTCGTTGGTCAACTGCGTTTCCCGCGAAACGGATGCCTGGCGGCTCGGCTAGACAGGTTCCGGGCCCACCGCACCCTGACAGTGGGCCTCCACAGCCTGCCCAGGTGGACGGACGCGGCGGAGCGTCTGATCCGCAACGTGCGCCAATTCGGTTCGGACTCGGAAGCACCTCCGTTATTAAAAGAAAAAGAAAAAAAAGATTGGAAGCGCCCGTCGCCTTTCCCTTCTTCCTCGGCCCTCCTCCCGACCAGGCCACCACCCGTCGCCGTCCCAAGGCCTCCGACACCGTCGCCCCGCCTGGGCGGCGATCAAGCTGGAGACGCGCTCGTCGGCAGATCGACGACACTCCTCTCCGCCATCGGTCAAAGGTCTCTCGGAATTCCCCGCGCTTTTTCCTGGTTTACGTTTTTTTTTCTGGGTTGAGATTGCAATTCGCAAGCGCATCAAAGCCTTGCGCCGTACCCGCGGCCGTGCGAATTCGGTCACTTGGTACGCGTCTGTTAGCGTAATTTGTTCCCTAGGTCGTTCTCGGGCGCGAATCTACTTTTCGGTGCTTATTTGATTGTACTGTACTGATTTCGGTTTTGTTATGAGCGGGGTAGCGGTATTAGATGCTCCTGGGGTGGTACGCCAATCAAATCGATCGGCTGCCCCGTCCTGGGTGCTAATCGTTTGACCACGCTAGCAATATGTGATCTGGGCTTAGTTAGGAGTTCCTTCGCTCTTTAAACTCCTCGATCTGTCAAATGTGTCCCTGTATTTTGTTTGAGAGAATGTTGAAATAATACTACTTAGAAATGTATTCCTCAGAACTAGCTAGGATTCTTAAGTTCTGCAGCAGAAGAATTATTTTGGTCATGATTATAACCAATTTCATGCATTGGTTCTCCTTTCTTTTCCTCTTCGTATATAGAGATAAGCTAACGAGATGCCCATTTTATGTGCAGCTTAGACAGCTTCAGTTTCAGGACTTCAGAAAAAATTACCGGCATCCAACATTTCTTATTCAACAAGGAAGAGTAACATCTGCTTGCTCCGCTTCTTGGGAGGATACTTGGGAATTTACGGTGGAAGCATACATCTCGAGCTTCATTCAGTACAGAAGTTTGTCCTTGGGGCGACTCCCCTGGCCTCCCTAGGCCTTTGAAAGATGGTTTCCTCTCAAAAATCCTCTCTGACAGCAGCCCTTGCACAAGATCCCAAACTTTGTTCAGTAAAGATACTTCTTCCAATGGGTACCCCAGATGCTGTCTCTTCTGAAAATGTCGAGTATGATTTCTCAGATGTTTTCGGTTCCACCCCAGTACAGACCCCAACAGGCCTTTGTGTTTTTTCTCCGGACAGCCCTGCGTCTATTGCCGAGTCCAACGAAGATGTTTACAATGATCCTGTTGTCATAACCAAGCGGTCACATTCTCTTGTTGGTCCAACATTGCTTGTTAGCCGGTCCTTGCGACTGAGCAGGCTGAGTCTAGAAAAAAGAGAAGGGCCATCAGAACTTGTAAAATGCATCTCAGAGGAGAAGGAAAAGAATCTAGGGCAGCTCAGCGATGAAGAGTTCGATAGTGCTACAACACAGAATGATGGTGTCGGGCTTGATGACTTTGAAATCTTGAAGCTTGTTGGCCAAGGGGCATTTGGCAAAGTATTTCAGGTGAGAAAGAAAGGCACTTCAGAGATATATGCAATGAAAGTTATGAGAAAGGATAAGATTCTGGAAAAGAACCATGCTGAGTATATGAAAGCCGAGAAAGAGATATTAACAAAAGTAGACCACCCTTTCATTGTACAACTGAGGTACTCCTTTCAGGTAAACTGTTTGTTTGCACACTCAAGCCTTTGTACTGTAGAAAATATATTTTGATATGCTACCAAGTACCGAGATTTGTGAAATCCTAAACCGAATGTTGTACCTGTGCAGACGAAATATAGACTTTATCTGGTCCTGGACTTTATAAATGGGGGACATCTCTTCTTTCAGCTCTACAAGCATGGATTATTTAGGTTTCTTCAACTCCTTTATAGCTGTTCTGTTTGTCTAAAGACAGGAGGCTGGCATTGAAACTAACCCATCTGATTTCTCTTCTTTCTTTCTTTCTTTTTTTTTTTTTTTTACAAATCAGGGAGGAACTTGCACGAATCTATACTGCTGAAATTGTATCAGCTGTCGCTCACCTTCATGCGAATGGTATCATGCATAGAGATCTCAAGCCCGAAAATATCCTTCTTGGTGCTGATGGCCATGTAAGGATCTCGGGAACCAATATTCCCCATTTTTTACTTCTTCAAATTTGGCTGATATATCTTCCTATTATCTGCCTTACTTTCCTAGGTCATGCTTACCGACTTTGGCCTTGCGAAAGAATTCCAAGAAGATACCAGATCAAACTCGATGTGTGGTACTCTTGAGTATATGGCCCCAGAAATTCTTCTTGGCCGTGGGCATGATAAGGCCGCGGACTGGTGGAGCGTGGGAATCCTCCTATATGAAATGCTTACTGGCAAGGTGAGTCGCGTGGCTGCAAAAATGTTGCAAGCTTCTCGTTATCTAATTCGTATGGCAGACGCTTTCATTGCATTTGCACTGGCTTGCAATTATAATTCCTTGCAACGCATTGCAGCCCCCATATGTTGGGAACAGGGACAAAGTTCAGCAGAAGATTATCAAGGAGAAACTGAAGCTCCCCACATTTTTGTCAAGTGAAGCTCATTCCCTCCTAAAAGGCGTAAGCTTCCTCGTTTCCTTTGCTCTTATTGCGTGGTCGTGTAATTTGTTTGGGATTTGCTTTCGGCTGACATTTTTATCCCTCAACTTAGCTGCTGCACAAAGAAGCCAACAAGCGGGTGGGCTGCGGCCCCAGCGGCAGCGACGAGATAAAGAACCACAAGTGGTTCAAGCCGATCAACTGGAGGAAACTGGATGCCCGGCAGATCCAGCCGAGCTTCCGACCGAACGTCGCGGGCCTGACCTGCATCGCCAACTTCGACGAATGTTGGACGAGGGCGCCCGTGCTGGACTCCCCGGTGACCACCCCTGCCGCCGACGGGCACAACTTCATCGGTTTCACCTATGTCAGGCCAGCACCGATCCTTGAGGAGGTCCAGCCATCCAGCTCGAGGCTTGAAGACTAGAAAGCACACCGCGAGTGTGCGTGCAATTTTGATCTCGTGTATTTATGTGGTATAGTGTAGCACTCTTTTCTCTGTCTCTACTCCTATAAAAGATTGATTTGGTGGTGATGGCTTTTCTGCCATCTTGCATTTTGAACCGCTAGATCATAATCTAACGGCTGCGAATGGATCAGCGCTCCATCCCTCTCAACGCCAGCGTCCCCGCCCTTCTTGCTCTGTAAATGTATTAGATAGTTTAAACAATGTGGGCCGTTAGGTTATCTTTTATCTGTAGCTGCGTAAGCACAGGCATTGAACTAGTAGCTATTTTATGTGCGTTCCGTCCAGTTTCTCTCTCTCTCTCTCTCTCTCATGTTTTGTTTGAACTCTTCAGTGTGGTTCTACAAGGGGTGGCACAACTTCAATCTTGTAAATTGTATAATTACATGGTAGCTTTCAGGATCAGTGAACATTATGGACCCCTTTGATAAAGCTTTCAAATTAAGATAGAGAATCAATTCACAGAATCAAACAAAAATCAATTCTTCTTAAAAAATAGGTTATTTTTATATTTGAAAAATATTCGTCCAATTGATGGTTCCGTTATAACATCAGGTGACTCCCATCCTTTATATAGCCAACACAATGATACATCAAAAATAAGCTTCAATGACAGGTTTGTACAATTCACAGAGCTGTTAATCATCAGCTACCTCAAACTGCCCAGGACATCAATCTATTGTTCTATTTGCCACAGCTGGAACTTGTTAAAAAAGCAGCTTATTTTAACAGCGGGTGAAAAGCAACTGAAAAATAAATTGTTGTTTAGTTCATTTCAAAACGCTGTTGAACTAATAAGCTTTAAAATAAATTTACTATTTAACACAACTTCTGCTTATTTCTGTAAATAAGTTGTGTCAAACAGGGGCTATAACTTTGTTATCATGCTTGCAAAACGGTAGCAGAACCAGACACTTAGCAAATCATGAAATTTTAACTCGGCTGTATTCACACAAAAATTGGTCACCAAAATGGAGAATAAACTTGATTCTTAAATAGTGTGAGCAGCTCACGTCTTGAACGATCCAAAATCTTGGTTTGTGTTTAGGCCTTCCGACGACCAACTTGCGCAACAAAGCCAGCCTTGATCGGTGCAACAGACCTTGAGGATCCACACTGCACAGAAAAAGACCAGGCTCATTCAGAATTGAACCTGAATATCTTTTACCACGAGGAAACAGGAACAATAACAAGAGAGTATGCAGTGTTTCTATTCTGAACCAAAAAAAAAAGAAAAAGAAAGGCCTCAGTACTTTGCAGATAATATCACACTTTCTCAAACAATGTAGGCAAATAAGTCTGCAGATCATCATAGGCTAAAAGCAGATAGTATATGCATGTGTTGGATACAAAATTGTCTAGAAATGTACGATAATCGATAGCGACAGTGGATATAAAATAGTTGATAGTAAGCATCCAATATTTAAAATATGCAGGCTCAATCAGAACTGAACCCGAATATCTTTTATCATGAGAAAACAGAAACAGTAACAAGAGTATTCAGTGTTTCCATGTGATAAAAAAGAAATTCCTCAGTACTTCGCAGATAATATCACGCTGTCAAACAATGTAGGCAAATATGTCTGCAGATCATCGTAGCTAAAAGGAGGTAGCAAGTTTCATCACAGCAAAGCAAGTGTTTCAAGATGTAAAATAGTATATAGTGAGCATCCAGTATATAAAACATGAAAGAAGAAAAGAGCCTCAGAATTTTGCAGGTACTATCACAATTTCACTCAAACAATGTAGGCAAATATCTGCATGTCATCATAGGCTAAAACCATTGCACATACATGAAAGTGAGGAGAAAGTTCAAAAAGAGGAAACCAATGCTACATTTATAAATAAAAACAAGCAAAATTGATAGTCAGAGAGCACTCAGTCTCTCCAGATATGATAAAAAAAAGGTAGCCTCGGCATTTTGCAGATGCTATCAGCCTAACATGCTCACTCAAATAAAGTAAGCAAATAACTAAGTAACTCATCATAGGATAAAAGCGGTGGTTATGAAAATGAGGTAGCAAATTTCAGCACTGAAGCTCAAATGCTTCATTCAAAATGAAATGCAAGAGATCCATGTGCAAAAGCATTTAGCGATCTAAAATAAAGGATAGTGAAAATCAGGAAGATATGGAAGTTACTCCCTCCGTCCCCATTTAGCCGTCGTTTTAGGTGTGGGCATTTAGTTGTCGTTTTAGGTGTGGGCACGTGGATTAAAGATGGTGGAAAAGGTGAGATGCGCTAAAAACAAGGAGAGAGATATAGGGATGTATTGGGAATAGAGAAAGGTGTATTGAAAAGCGAGAATGACAAGTAAAAGGGGAAAACTTGTGAACTCTAGGATGACAAGTAATTGGGGACGCAGGAAGTACAAATTTATGACAACACACAAGCCTCAGTGATTGCACTTCTTATCATAAAAACTTCAAACAATGTAGGCAATATGTTGCAATTCATCATTGGCAGGAGCAGCAGTAAAGTTAGGAATCAAGCTGGATGTAACTGAAAATATACGGAACTAGAGCCATTAGAGCCAGAGGGGAATATTTCAAACATATAAAGCAGTGAGTTGCCATGACACAATCTAGCATGACATTTTACCTGTTCACAGCGAAGGAAGAAGAGACGATTCTCCTTGGATAAAATCGTGTCAGGACTCTTGCACCCGTTGCAGATGACGTACTCATCTGAAATGTGTAAAAAAACATAGGATGATAAGAGGTTAAAGAACAAGTTCAGAAATTTCATGCAACTCACAGGCACAAATACAGTATGTAAGCCATCATTTTCCTTGTGATAAGTTCAGCATATGCGCTTATTATAAAAGGACACAATTCAAAGATCATCTCGTTGGTACGGTGACACCATTAACTTGATAACTTACTGATGTATCTCCTCAGGATTGCTTCAAAATTTTTTGGAGCAAATCTTCCTTTAATCACTAACCGTTGCTGCCCATCAAGTGATCCGCTTGTACCCATCTCAGCAAGCAAAAACATCATCACATGCTCAGGTTGCCTGTGCATCCTGGAGATATCATTTAGGGTTAGTTCGGCACAAGTTTATCCATCAGAAAAGAACTGAAGAAAATATCATGTATGATGCGCAGTCTAATGATGTCAGAACTAACGTTTTACACAAGTCCATAAAATTCACAAAAACTGTTTTCTTTGTACCCTCCCTAAGAACCTGAGGTGGCCTCATGACAGTCCTACGCCTGTCCCCAGCAAGGTCAGGGTTGTTCTCACGCAAAATGTTGAACACCCTGTCCAGCAGCTGCAACACAAATACCCACCATCACATTTCAATTTTTTTTTAAAAAAATGATAGCTGATGCTCTAGCAGTCTTGCTTCAACCTAACTTGAGGTGGCTACTAAATTAACAAATGGCAACAGCGGGCAAATATAAAGCGAAACAACAAAATGTGGTTCGAATATCAAGTAGGGAGTAACTAAATTGCATATATGAATATGTCCAAAAAGACAACTGAATAAAGGTATCTACTACTCATGCACAAAGATCCTTGCTAAAAAAGAAATGGAAAAAAAGATGTGCAACCACCTCTTCATATTTGTAATCCCTATCGGTCCCCTCCCAAGGGTATCTAGGGCCACCTCCAAGCACTATGCCTTCTCCCTTTTCATCCTCTAGAGCTCGATCACCTAAAGAGAAGATTCTGAATTTCAGATACCCAATGGTTGTTGCCAGAGCATGGTTTAAGTTAACAATACAAGATATACACCTTGAGTGTCCTCCCCATCTCCAAGATCAGCAATCGTCGAGTCAATATCCACCTGAAATTTTGCAGCACCAATTACTTTGAAGCCTCAAAATTCAATTTCTTGTTCTCAAACATTCTCATGTGCTAAAAAATTAACCTGTTTCTTCTTCTTCTTCTTCACCCCAGTAAAGTTGAGTTCAGCTGGTTCTGAGACTGAGAAGTAGCAAAAATAACATCGACAAAAGTACTGCGGTGAAAACAGAGTTTATTTTTTTCATGATTATATACCTGTCAAGCTTTCTGTCTTCTCCGCCAGCGTGTCCACCTCATCAGAAGGATCCTGGATAACAACCTTCTTCTTTTTCTTCTTCTTCGTGGGATCAAAAGGAGCAAGCTGTAGGCCATGGAAAAAAAAAATGAGGGCAAACAACCGTGGAGGCATAACAGAGTATTGGGAAGAGGGAATCAGGGAAGTGAATTAAGCACGTAATTTCCAAGCAATCATCTACTGTCTACTAAGCAACCCACATGAATCCGACACTAGACCATCTTAGGCCAATCAACTCATAAAGCCATTTCTTTTGAAACACCCAAACATTTACCTCAATCACTGAAGTAACGATTTCAGGAAAAATTGCTGCTGTTCGTAGCGGAACGTGATAATATCAGTATATCAACCATGAGGAGACACAATGGAATCACAACTTGTTCGCTCAACACTCAATTTGCCCCCAGTCCACTTCAATCCGCACGCTAAATCCTAAGCAAGTATAACAGCTCTGAACGACAGCGCCTCATCAAAGCAAAACAAAATGCGATAGCTACTGCACTGAATCGATCAGGGAAGAGCAGGGAGACTATTTATTGCGAGCGGCTCACCTCCGACGTCTCCTCCTTCTTCTCCGTGTGGTCGTCGTACGCCATGGCCGCTAAGGCCGCCCGCGGTTCCTCTCCTCCCAATCTGAGACTGCGCGATCCAATTCCTGAACCGGCACGGAGGGGCGAACAGAGTCATGTCAGATCGACCGCGCGGCTCAGATTCGATCGAGGCGAGACGATTCGATTCCATTCGAGAGCTCTTACCGGTGGACAGAGCGCGAGCAAGAGGGGCGGCGGAGCTGGCGGCGCGGGCTCCTTCGTCTAGGGTTTTTACAGGGAATCCTCCGAGCGCGTCCCAGTTTTTATGGCTGTGGTCCCTCTTGTAAAATTCTGCTAGAGGGAAGGGTTGCTTTGCGAAAATACTTTTTGCATCCATCTCAACCAACCCCAAGATGAGCGAATTTACGAAATATGATGTCTTACGGGACATAATTTTAAAGTATCACCGACGCGTTGATCGCAGCCGTTGATTGGGATCAGGTGCTAGTTTAACGCTCTGAATGATGAGACCTTGCAAGGAAATTCTAGTCCAGAAGAAGGGACGTTGGCACAAGCACAACATGATGGAATTTCTTCCGTGATAAGTTCTACACTCTTGCCAAATACAATGACTCCAACGTGCTGTTCTTCCTGAGGCCAAATGCACCTCATGTCAACAATGGTTTACATGAACTAGTAAATCACAAATAAGCTAAGAAATCAAATACGCTGCAACAGGCAGCTGTCTGGAAACCTATGAAGGAGGCACACGATTACGCAGATGGCGGATTAGAGTCCTTGCATTTTTCGTCAGAGGACGCGCGGCTCTCCGTGGCCGACTGCCGGAGCCCCTCGACCATCCTGATCACTTCCTCCATGGTTGGGCGCCGATCGGGTGACCTTGCCGTGCACGCCATTGCTATCTGGAGCATCTGAACCAGCTCCTCCTCGATGTTCTGATGCTTCATCAGCTCCACGTCGAACACCTCGGCCGTCCATTCCTCTCGGACCACGGAGTGCACCCATCTCGGGAGGTCGACGACGTCGTCGTTCCCCTGGGACTGCAGCGGGGCTTTCCCTGTGAGCATCTCCATCAGAAGGACGCCGAAGCTGTAAACATCGGACTTTTGGGTGATCTTGCGGTTCTCAATGGTCTCTGGAGCGCGATAACCAACTACAACGCGAGATGCGCTGACTGGCACGCTCATAAGACCACTGAGACTGTAGTCTGTAACATATGGTTTGTGATCTTGGTCTAGGATGACATTTGTTGACTTGACATTGCCATGGGTGAGTTTGGCGCCACCTTCTGAATGAATGTGCGAAATACCATATGCTGTTCCAAGGATGATGTTCACTCTGGTATTCCAATCTAATGGTGTCTTCTCGCAAACACCCCTGATACCTGTTGATCATGCGATTCGGTAAGAAATAATCAGCCCTTGGTTCAATTAAACAAATACAAACACTCTCAATTGAATAGATTAATTATGCCGAGTTGTCTGTCACAAGTTGTATTCTGTAGAAAGAGAATCTCATTTCGAGCTTCATAAAAAGAAGATAAATCGCAAAGTAATGCATCTGCAAACTGCAATGATGTGTAGAAGTGAAAAGCATACCATGCAACATTGCAGAAACACTGCCGGCATCAATATAATCATAGACGATAAGCTTCTCATCCTTAGAATAGTAGTAAGCACGAAGTGGGACAAGGTTAGCATGCTTGCCTAACCTCCCAATGAGCTCCATCTGCTGCTCAAACTCTTTTTTCCCTGCCACGACATCTTTTAGTCTCTTGACAACAACTACAGTACCATCCTCAAGTATAGCTTTGTAAGCAGTTCCATAACTCCCCTTGCCAAGGACTTCTGCAGAAGCTCTCAGTAGATCCTCTAAGTCAAAGCTATAAGAGCAACCCTCCAAGAAGACTAACTTGTTCTTCTCAGAGATTTGGGCACCACTATTGAATTCCTGTTTCGGCTTCTCACTCGTGGTGACAGTTCTTTTACCTTTGTATTCCACATCACTCTCTTCCTTGCTTTTCCTCTTCGAAAAGCACACAACCAATACAACCACAGCTAGCATCAGCAGTGCGAATCCACCAACAGCAACTGCAATTATCAACCCTGTGCTCAGTTTCTTCTCATGATGTGATGAAGGTGGAGTCCGTGGTAATGAAGATGAGTCCGGTGAGGGTGTTGGTGAAGAAGGAAATGAGCATTCAGCTAGCGGTGACCCGCACAATCCACGGTTCCCCAAGAACGAACCATTTGGAAACCTTTGGAGTGAGCGAGGAATGGGCCCTTTCAGTTCGTTGTTGCTCACATTGAGTAGCTTCAGACTTGAAAGGTTGAGATCAGGGATGGAGCCAGAGAAAGAATTATCTTGTAAATTTAGTACAGATAACTGAGTAAGGTTCTTTAAACTTGCAGGAATTTCTCCTTTGAAAGAATTGTAGGAGAGATCCATTACGCTGAGGCTAGGATTGAAGAAAGAAGGCAACTCTCCTGAAAATTCATTGTGCTGTAGGTATATGGAACGTAAAGAAGGAAGTGAGGCAAGATCAGATGGCAGACTTCCAGTTAAACGATTGGACCGCAGGCTCAATACTTGGAGAGAACCAAGCTTCCCAAGAGTATTCGGAGGGATTGCTCCCATGAGGCCAGCAGCTGGTACCCTCAATTCAGAAATGTGTGACTGATCAGCTGTGCATTTCACGCCATGCCATAAACATAATGATGTATTATTGTCCCAGTTGAGCTTGTTGCCATGATATACTGCAGAGGCAAAGTCGAGAAGTGCCTGTTTCTCTGAGGCATTGTCAGCTACAACCAAGGGATTGAATAATGACAGCAGCAATTGTATTGAGAGCAGAATATGAAAAGAGCTTCTGACATTAAGATAATCCATCTGATAAATGTGAGAAAGCGCAAACTAAATGAGCAGCATCTTCAATTTTTTGTATGAGCAGCCCTGTAAAAACAGAATTAGAGCACAGTCAGTGACAAAAATATACTGAGACTAAGATTTTCACTGCAGCTGTGTACATCAGAAGATAACCAGTACATATCAGGAATCAGGGAGAAAAATGTACACGCTTTATTAAAATAGTGTGTGCCTGTGCAAAAAGTCAGGGGGGGCAGCACAATATAAGCATTCCTTTCCAGCAGTTGACTCATGAACTTTGAAAAATAAATTCCGGTCAATGCTTAATGATTACAGAGCTCTCATTACCGGTGTAACTTTCATTTCATTTGTAGATTTCAGAATGCGATTACTGGTTTATTTTTTATGAAAGGGAAACGAATTTCATCAACAGTTATATAACTTGACAAAATGATTCAAAGAATGGCCCGCAGTAGAGGTAAAAGACCCCCAAAAAAAAAGACCATCTAAAAATTGTGGCCAGAAAGCAAATAAAGGGAAAGAAGGGAGACATAGTGAAATGATCTGGTCAGCGCATAAAAGGCAAAAGCATCAACAAAAGTAGGGAGAAAAGAGGGAACAACAAAGCTGAACTCATCATACCATACACAAAGATGAGCATGTCCCATCAAACGTCCACTGTTTATAACTACGTATAGCTAACTTTGAAAAACTAGAGTAGCTCAGCAGCCAGCATAGAACGTAGTATAGCTTCAGGCAGATCATGTTCCATACTGGTGATGCAACAATATCAATAAACACGAATAGATCAGCACGATAGCAACTCTGCAGTCTTAGAAATAAATGGAGCAACCTTATCATCTAGAGTAATAAAAGGTTCTGCAGCATGTCAAATGAAGAGAGCTGTTGGTTACAGCTGTGATTGTCACCCAATAAAAAGACTGACTTGATAAGCGAAGCCACCTAAGCAAAATGGGAACTTAGGAAGATGTCATTCCAAGACGTGTATGGAAAAGTGTGCAGTGATTTACAGCATTAAGCCTTCTGTTGTCAAAAAGGAAGTCTTTTTGGACAACAACACAATCTCTAAAACATAACTTTGTCTTCTATTTTTATAAAAATATTTAACAAAAAAGTGGCATATGTATAGTTTTTATGAAAGTATTTTATGACCAATTTAATCATATGATTTTCACATCACCAAACTTTACAACTTTTTGGTAATTTATTTCCAATTTTTGACCTAAGCACTATTCAAAACGACTCCTTTTTCGACCCCAGAGGAAGTATTTACTAACTGCAAGATCTAGATTTCAGAACAGTAAGGCACATTACTTAAACACCACTTAAAGAGCCAGGAGATGACTATTGAACTGTGCTCCAAAATCCAAGCTCAACACTTTTTTTTTTGCAAGGATCCACACCTTTTTTTTTTCCAAACGGTAGTAGCTTCTATGAGCGAAAACCAAGATTGACCACATGTAATTCGAGGTACGAGATTAAATTTATAGCCATGCGGGACTTATTTATTTGAGTCAATTCTAGGCATGAGGAGGAACATGGGCACAAGATTTAAATAGCATCATGGATGGCAACTGAGTACAATTGCCAATTGCCACTGGAAGTTACTACTAGATCGAAACACAACTACACAAGAGGAAATAAGAACATTTGGGCGAAGTGAGGGGGGGGGTCCAATTTTATTTTATTTTTTGAAAAGAAGGGGTCCAATTTTATGGATACTACTAGTAAGTTTTACTGGCTGCATTTGTCGCCCTAAACACACCCATAAAAACAATGTAGGAGTAAAACCTAATTTCCCTACAAAATACTTGAAACAAGTATTACTGAGCACAAAACGCATCCGTGAGGAGGAAAACATGAGTGATTAAGTGGGGAACCTAGTCCAGTGAACCAGTACTACTTACATAGCTAAATATCTAGTGGGGAAATGTAGATTTGAGCTATAAAACTCAAAATGTAAGGCCAGTTCCTCGTGCTTCTGGTTTCTAAAAAATTAAAAGCAAACTCACAACCAAGACGGGATTAGGATGTACAGCATGTTAACAAAATCCTACCTTTCCCCTAAAAGGCCTGACGGAAATTGCTTAAATGCTCCGTTTATTGACGAAAACTTCGTAAAAGATGAAATCTTTCAGGAGAAAACGCACAGCCACAAGGTGACTTAAAAGCACGAGCACACGAAGAGCAACCAAAATTGAAAGGAAATCGGAGCTCGGAACGGGATGTAAATGCGGAACCTGGAGAGAGCACACAGGTAGGAGTACTAGCGAGGGCGAGACGGGTTACCTACCTCCGCCGCGGTTTGCCCGCCACACGAGGAGCAGCTCGGGTAGTTGCAGTTGGTGGAAGCAGCCCGGGGCGTGGTAGGGAAGAAGATTTGCGCGCTGCGAGTGACGGAGTGCTGCGGCTTTGGGAAAAAACGGGGGGAGAAGATGAGCGCTCTCGGCTACGCCTCGGCTGCTGGGAGAGTGGGAGAGGGACGGAAGGGGCAGAGAGCGAGGTGCATTCAATTCAATGGCAGGAATGAAACGGAACGAGGTCAGCGAGCGCGTCGCGGCAACGGCGTCTGACTGGCTGCCTAAAAAATGGAGGAAATCTGCAGGACTGCACAGGGTGCACCGTGCTGCTCTCACACTCTCCCGGCTCCGTCATTGCTTACACGTCCCTCTGCCTTCCTCTTACCGTTGTGCCTGCAGTTTTACACTCTTCAATGCACTGTTAATGTGTCCATGTAGTAGAAGAATTATTTTCTCCTTTCACCAGAGAAGTATACTCCTATGATTTCAGAAGGATTTTCTCGTGAATGTCCTCCTGATTGAACATGCAAGTTCTGTGACTAGGTTGCTGGGTTCTTGTTGTACTTGTATCAGCTCCTCGCAGTATCGTTTGTTCTTTCTACATCACCTCTGCATTTCTGTTGCTGGATCCAACAGCAGATTTCAGCGAACAAACCAACCCAAACAAACATAGCGGATCATCAATTAACACACCTGTCGGGGCTCCCCTTCACCCATTTTTCCATCGCAGACCCATCAGCAACAACCCCAGTTATTGCAGTGCATGTTCGTGCAGCGGACAACCACCCAGAGTAATGGCAAACGAACGGATGCTGTTCCTGTGGCAAGGCAATTACCCCACTCATTCTCAGACCGAGCTTTCGAAGCCGTTGCGCGAGATCGAACGGATTGAAGAGCGCCGTAGGCCTGAAGGATGCAGCCATGCAGGGACCGGCCGACAATAACGGAGGTACAGCTGCAGTGGTACTAGGTTACGGACCTACGGTAAACCAGCTCTGGTCCGTACGAAAATGGTGATTAATCTGTAGAGTATAGGAGTACGTCGCTTGATGCTGCACCGTGTCTGCAGTACTGTACAAGAATGTGAGTGTTTGGCCTCATTTAGCGGCTGGTTTCAGTCTTAAGCAAGACGTTTAACAGCCAGATATAGGTACTAACACAACGCATTGGCAGAGCTGCTGCCTTCATTTTCAGCTTCCCTGAGCTAGAGTTAGCTTATTCATATGGAAGTCAACGACCTTAGCTAGGTTTTGTGTTGTCTAAGCTGAATTATACTCTTTATTGAGTCATGCCAGTCCATCTGCTCTAGAGAAGGAGTATTTTTTTCAGAGCTGTGTGATGTAACCATACACCGAACTCTGCTTGTCTGTTCTTCCATGTTCCGAGTTGACAAAGTAATACTACTGACAGTGTGATTAGTTTCAGAAAGAAATTTACGTGCGTTTCTGGCAGTCAACTTTGACAGCGCCACACGTGTTCCGAGTTCCGACTTTGTCCGCATCTTTTCGAGTCTCTCAGTCACTGGTTACTGACCGACCTCTTTTTTTCCTTGAGCAAGACAGCAAGGTCAATGTGGTTAACTGACAGACAGACAGACAGATAATTCCTTTCCGAAAGAGACGGGCGAGCTTGGACTGGCTTACTCTCTTTTTCGGAAGAGGTTGCTGATGAAAGCTAGCAATCGCATTCAATTCTTAATGGGAAATGTCTACTTCACCACTTAATAGGAGAGTAGTAGCCATCATCATCGTTATGTACGCCCATCGACTTTTTCAATGCCGTCGAGGAAAAGAAAGAAAACCTGTCGAGAACAGGGGATGGGGAGGTCCAGTTGTCCAGTGGCCTGAGCTGTGCATGTTGACCAGAGAAGTGGGGTAGTACTCCTGGTAACTCGGTAATCAAGCAGTTTGTATTACTCCTGCTATGGAGCACCATTAGTAAAACTGTTTTCGTTGGTTGGCTGGAACGGACAACGACTGGCGATGCATTCCGATGCAGGGATGCACATGGACGCCCTTGGAATCTCTTGCAGCGTGGAATCTTCCGCAGCCAGGAGGCAGAGAGAGATTCCCTGGGTCAGTCCGCAGGGCACGGCGATGCTTTGATCAATGTATCTCCCTCCCTCCCTCTCTCTCTCTCTCTCTCTCTCCATCTTCTCAGGATGAATGAAACAAACAAACAAGGATGCATGTAAGACAGCGTAGGAGTATTTTCTTTTCAGGAACAGACACAGAAGCTGTTCTGGCATAAGACAAGAAGCTGCATGCAGTTAGCATGGTGTTGGTATTGGTGTTCTGGAAGATGTGGTCAACAAAGGCACGAGTACAGATGTGATCATACTCAAGAGCTAGTAATTATTTTAGCTGATCCTTTTTAATCATACAGCAGTGAATAGTGATGCGGGGCCAAAACTCAAAAGAAAGCGCAATGGCGCTGTCCGACAGCGCACTGGTGAACGCGCGCCGACACAGAAGGCTTGCAAAGTGAGCGCTGCACTGCGCTGGAGATGGCGCTTGCCGCGCTTCTTTCCCCGCGTGGACGGTGGACCTCGGCCTTTGGTCCCACAGTCCCGACCAGACCCAAGCCACTACGTGGGCCTCACTAGCGTTGGCCCAATGCTCGGTTCGCGTGCGTCGTTCCTTCCTTCTTTCACACTTGACATAGTACGGCGCAAGCCCAGTTATACATAGCGTGTGCGTCGTCGTCTTCCTCTCCCTTCGTCTTCACCCGTCTCGATCGTGTTGGACGGCTTCCATCGATCGATCTTCTCTGTGCGCCTGCGTCCGTATCAAGGCGACAACAGTGGCAGCGCTAGTTTGCTTTCTGTTCACGTGAAAAAGATTCGCATCAATGCACCACCGAGAGCACTAGCTCGTGCGGATCGCAAGACCGGCGATGTCGTTTTGATCGGTTCGGAGAGAAATAGCTATCACGATTTCGCTGTGAAAGGTGGCTAGATTTACGAGCAAACCTGTAAAGCAATAGACAACGCGCTTTCGTAGCGAAGAACGACCAGTTTACGAGCAAACTAGCAAAAGCCGTCGAATTTCCCGCCCGAGAGGGATCCCGTCTAAGCGTGAGCATCGCTGTGGACGTGCCCTAGGTCGGCCGACGGTACTTAAGACGTCGTCTATGATTGTGGAGACCGATAAATAAACATCATAGAGAGTTTCAAAAAGGTAATTGATAGAATCGATTGAGTTACTTTTTTAATCGGTCTTAGTCTTCTTTATATAAAAAGTGGGGTGGTCTTACTCCGTAGAGCCACAGATCTTTTATTAGAAAACAAATTAGCTCCGATTTGGTGTAAAAAGTATTAAAAACAGACTTCGGGTACCGGACACTCCGGTAGACAAAATTCCGTGTTTAGAGAGGGCTTACCAAACACTCTGTACTGTACCGGACACTTTGATACCAGATACTCCGTCATTTTACCGAATACTCCGCTGACGACTTGGACATTTTTTGTTAAGTCCGTAATTTTCTCGTCTGTTTTCTAAATTAAACGATCTATATACCCGTTTCGATCATCTTGCCGAGGGCTACGTCATGGAGTTTTAAGTCATGAATTTAGCTTCCTCTTCATATCTTATTAAGCACTTCTTTTCTTCTTTACTCGAATTTAGCCAAATTCTTCGAAATACGTTTCACGTCTTGAAAAACATGTTGAAAAACAATTCTTGCTAAATAATCATTATCGAACGGAATTTAAATATTTTTTACCGTATTCGATCTACTAAATCAGAGCGTTCGATTTAAAATATCAGAACTTTCAAATTTTAGGTGTCTAACACTTTCCCTCCAAGTCATAGCTTGGTCAACGGCGATAGATGACTACTCACTCCGCTGGCCAATCCTTTTCGAGATTCGGATGATCGATCCATGACGCTCGTGTCCTGATCTGCTCCTCAAACATGGAACACTCAGGATCCGCGAAAACGCAGCAGCGTATCTAAACAGCGCGGGCGCATTAGGGACGACAAGACGACGACTTCGTGCGAGATCATTGTCTAGTACTAACAATGTTCCTGAAGCTAGCTAGCCACTGATAACGCGTGCTGACTGAGTGGCTCGCTCTGTTCATGTTTAAATTTTCCCAGATCCTTCTCTTTCGGTGGCGTTTTGGTTGTTCCTCCTCGACCTGGAGTGGAAATTAATTCCGGTTTTAATTAATTACTTTTGACCCCCGCGCCGACAACGCGAACAAAGGCTTTCCGAACTTTGTTGTGTCTGCCCGCGGTGCAAGCAGGATTAGACGCGAAGAAGGAGCATTGTCTCTTCGTTCCGACGTGGAAGTCACGCACCGAAAACACGAGCAGCAATTTGCAGCAGTGTCAGCCAGTGCCGGTTCTGAGAAGGCAAAGAAACGTTAATTAGGTCGCTTCCAGCACGAGCTGAGTGTCCGGGACCCGGAGCCAGCACGAAGCTTCGCTCTTTGGAAAACGGTGAGTGACTGCCAGAGGTTTGCTAGTGATCATCGATGGTCTAACACCAACTTAACCCTGCTAGCTTTTTGGAAAACGTCGATCGGCATGGTCGTGGCGTGGACGAATCGGGACGCATGATCAATGATCTTTAAATCTCGATCTCATCTTCTCACTGCAACGTCGCATCGACCTTTCGGTGATACCGTAACTATATTTACCACCGCATCGCATATATGCGCTGTCATCTCTTATTCCGGAGTCACCATATATATATACTTCGTCAGTCGTACGCATGCAGAAAAGAAAGAAGGTCAATAACAGAATGGATCTCGTAGACGGTAAAAAGATTTTAAATGGTGATAACATTAGATTATATTAGATGCACATTCTGTGTCGTCAGTCCACGTCTTTTGCCGTCACTGCGCAGCAACGACGTCGATGGTGTGTTAATTAAGAGCCGTGTCCTGGCGGTCGAGCATGCACTCGATCTCGGATCTCTGACTCTGAGAGTGCGTAGTAGCCTACTGAAACTGTTGGCTTTAAGAGTTGTCCGTTGTTTTGTGTACAGCAAGTGTGCCTATAAGTAAGAGCAACCCATTGCATGCATCGTCTGCATTCAGACGCCGCCGCCGCCTTGCTTTGAGCGCTTGAGCCCAGCTACCTCGAAGCTCCAATGGCTCGCAGTCCCAGCTGGACGAATAAGCTCATGATGGTCCTAGTCGTCGTAACTCCATGCCTGCTGACGAGCTTCGTGCTAGTGGAGGCGGCCGGCGAGGGGACTACGCCAGCACGGCCGTGGGAGTCGCTCGGCGGCGTCTACCCCTACTGCCTGAGCTGGCGGGTGATGATGGTGGAGGCCAACAACGCCAAGGGGTGGCGCGCGGTGCCGGCGCCGTGCGTAGGCTACGTCTGGGCCTACATGGCCTGGGGCCAGTACCACTGGGACGTCGCCAGCGTGGCGGACCAGGCCGCCGCCGAGGTCGCCGCGGCTACCGGCGGCGGCACCGCAGACGATGGACGCGACGCCTGGGCCTTGGACGTGGACGACACCTGCCTGTCCAACCTGCCCTACTACCAGGCAAAGCAGTTCGGGTACGTACGTCTACACGCCCTGCGCGCGTGTGCACAATACATGCATGCAGGATCGTACGTGTTGCATGATCGAAGCGTGCTTTGATCTGTCGTGCGTGCAGGGCGTATGATCCGGTGGCGTTCAGGATGTGGGCGAGCCGAGGAGTCTGCCCGGGCATACCTCCGATCCGGCAGCTGTTCCAGACGCTCAAAGGCAGAGGCTTCAGAGTTTTTCTCATCACCGGAAGGGACGAGGAGACGCTGGGAGCGAGCACCGCCGCCAATCTCGCCGCCGCCGGTTTCTCGGGGTACGACCGGCTCATCATGAGGTAGGAGTATATATCACGAGCTCTTCTATTTGTTCTGCAGCCTTTCCATTTTCTAAAAAAAAGGTAGCAAAGTATATACACTCTGTAATATAAGAACAAATAGTCTCGCAACCACATAAAGTATACTCCTTTCTTTCTTTAATTTCTTTAATTGACGTCGTCGTTGATTTTTAAATTCAACTTTGATCATTTATTTTATTTAAAAAATTGATATAATTTGATTTATTATTAGAGTTATTTGAATTATAACTTAAAATTTTACATAGAACAAATTTTTTAATAAATAAATAGTCAAAATTGATTATAAAAATTAACGGTGACATCAATTTAAAAAACGGAGAGAGTATATTTTTCAATTGCGCGGATGCGATGCAGACGCTCGGATGAGCGCGGGCAGAGCGCGGTGGCGTTCAAGTCGTCGGTGAGGCGTCGGCTGGTGGAGGAGGAAGGGTACCGGATCTGCGGCAACGTCGGCGACCAGTGGAGCGATCTGCAGGGCGACTTCGCCGGAGACCGCGTCTTCAAGGTGCCCAACCCCATGTACTTCGTCCCGTGATTCTGCACGACGTATGGACGGAAAAGCAGCTATACGAAAGAGATCGATCGTTCTCTGTGATCTAAAGACCGAATCAATTAATCAGTATATATAGCTTTTGTTTCTTCTTTCCTTTTTGAAATATCCGGGAAACTTTAATTTCGAGAATTTGAAATATCCGGAAAAAAAATGCTCCGTGACTTCCGTCGAGTATTAATATACTGTACTCCTATGAGGAAGCCAGCTCCAAGGTACTGCCGCAAATCTCTCGCCTCAGTGCTCTCCGGCAATCTCTCTCTCTCTCTCTCTCTCTCGCGCGCCCGGTTTCTTTCTTCTTGTACGACGGCGATGGAGGTGGCGGCGACACTGTGCATCGTCGGAGCGTGCGGCCTGGCGCTGTACCTGTACCGCGTGCTCTGGCAGGCGCCCCAGCGGCTCCTCGCTGCGCTCAGGAGCCAGGGCATCGCCGGCCCGCGCCCGTCCTTCCCCTACGGCAACCTCGCCGAGATGAGGCAGGCGAAGGCACACGCCAGGACGACGGCTGATCATCGCCGGCGAGGAGGAATCGTGCATGACTACCGCCCCGCCGTGTTCCCCTTCTACGACAAGTGGAGTAACGACTACGGTAGGCAACCTCGTCGAGATCTCCAATATCGATCCCTTCTCTTTTTCACCGTCCTTGTTCATCGACGTCGACCATGCATTAGGAATCTAGGATTGACGACGACTGCAGTGGTGTGCGTTCTGTTTGTTCTGCTTCTCTTTAACTTGAGTGGCTGCAGTTACATCGAGACATATTACTACAATTTAAACGTAATCGGCGGCCTACACCAGCATCTCGAGGCAGTAAATTTTCTTAGCAAACAGGAGTACTAACAAGCATGTAATTCCTTCATTTTTAAATTGACATATCTGTTGACTTTTAATTTTAATTTTGACCTTTCGTTTTAATTTTAATTTTAATTTTGATTTTTTGTCTTATTCAAAAAATTAGTTTAAATATGTAAAATTTTAAGTTGTGATTCAAATCAAATTTTTTTAATAAGACGATTGGTTAAAGTTAAAATTAAAAGTCAACGGTGACATCAATTTAAAAACGAAAGGAGTAATTAAAAAAATATATAATTTTCATGATATTGTTCCGTCGCGTTGGGCTTGTTGACAAGCGACTTTACTTTCTTCCGGTTCCTGCCTATACAGAAATGGAAGCAATAATTGATCAGTAGGAATGCGGACTATATATTCTGGCTATATATGCTACTGGTATAGCTTATGCTCCACGGCCAATAATACAGCACAAGAGTGTGGTCAAAAAGAGGAGAAAAAAAACCATAATTTAAAACCACTTCAAAACGAATCACTAGTGCACCGATCAGTTACGTTATTCCCATGCCACCACCCTTCTTTACTCTCATTTTAAAGGTAAATATAAGTTTCTCTGAAAACAGTATTAATTTATCTGCGCTTTTAATATAGGGAAAAATAAGCACTTGCCATAGCAGAAGATACTACTAGTAGTATACCATATATTTGCATTATTAATCAGGTGCTCATCCTATGTTTTCTTTTTTGACCATCATATCGACATGATCTAGTAGCTTATTTTCAGTCCAGTTCTATTGTCTGTAATGTCAACAATTCCAGACCGGAGGGAGTTGTCTTCAAGCTGTTCTAATCACAGTCCCATCACCTGGTGATATGAAGATGGCCTTAGCTTCTACAGTAGCCAGTCTTATTCGCACCCACTGGGTAGCCGAAAGCCAGTCAGTGGAACGAGCTAGGCTTTGTCTGGTAGCTAGCCCATCGAGAGGCCTTTTCTCCCAATCAGCTACTGTAGGAGTAGCCAAAATGTTCATCATGCATGTCCAGTGCATTTCCAGCTGATCAACATCGATCTTCTCCAAATTGGGAGATAAAATTGACATGCATGCAGGTCCCGTGTTTAGCTACTCGATCGGGAACATGGTGTTCCTGCACGCGAGCCGGGCGGACATGGTCCGGGACCTGAGTCTCTGCGTGTCGCTGGACCTCGGCAAGAGCTCGTACATGATGGCGACGCACCGCCCGCTCTTCGGCGACGGCATCCTCAAGTCCAGCGGCCAAGCCTGGGCGCGCCAGCGGAAGCTCCTCGCGCCGGAGTTCTTCCCGGACAGGGTCAAGGCCATGGTAGGCCTCACGGCCCAGTCGGCGATGGCGCTCGTGAACTCGTGGGAGGACAGGATTAATAATACCAGCGACAATAACGGAGGAAGCGGCGTCTCGTTGGAGCTCAAGGTGGACGACGACCTCCGGGCGTTCTCGGCCGACGTGATCTCCAGGACCTGTTTCGGGAGCAGCCACGTCAAGGGCAAGCGGATCTTCGAGATCATCAGGGAGCTGCAGAAGACGGTGTTCAAGCCGAACCTGCTGACCGAGACGACCGGACTGAGCTTTCTCCCGACGAGGAGCAACCGCGCGGCGCGGCGGCTCAACAGGCGGGTGCGCGAGCTGATCCTGGACGTCGTGAGGGAGAAGGAGCGCGACGGTGACATGAACGACGACCTCCTGACCGCGATGCACCGCAGCGCGGCGGTGAGCTCTGACACAGGCAAGGCGGCCGCGGCGGAGGATTTCGTCGTGGACAACTGCAAGAACATCTGCTTCGCGGGGTACGAGACCACGGCGGTGACCGCCGCTTGGTGCCTGATGCTCCTGGCGCTGCACCCCGAGTGGCAGGACCAGGTGCGCGACGAGGTGCGGCGGGCGTGCGCCGGCGCGGCGACACCGGACTTCGCCTCTCTTCAGAGGATGAACAAGGTAGAGTACGACTGTAAGCTCGAGCCAATCGATTCCAGTACCATGCATCGCACGCACGTCGTAGATCTGACCGTGCGCCAAAATGTTGTTGTTGCAGCTGACGATGGTGATCCAGGAGACGCTGCGCCTGTACCCCGCAGGCTCGGTGGTGTCGCGGCAGGCGCTCCGCGACGTCACGCTCGGCGGCGTGCTTGTGCCGGCGGGCGTGAACATCTACGTGCCGGTCTCGACGGTGCACCTGGACCCGGAGCTGTGGGGCGCGGACGCGCGGGAGTTCGACCCGGGCCGGTTCGCGGCCGCGCGGCCGCAGCCGCACGCGTACCTGCCCTTCGGCGCCGGCGCGCGGACCTGTCTCGGCCAGTGCTTCGCCATGGCCGAGCTCAAGGTCCTGCTCGCGCTAGTGCTCTCCAGGTTCGAGCTGAGCCTGTCGCCTCGTTACGAGCACTCGCCGGCGCTCAGGCTTATCGTCGAACCGGAGCACGGCGTGCGCCTCGTGCTCCAGAAAGTGGAGGAGCCCGGATGCTAGAGTGAGGTGCTTATGAAGTTGTTGGGCTGGTCGTTTTCTCGATCTGGGCCTCATTTAAGTACTAGAAATGACGCAGCCGAAGTTGTTGTGCTTAATTCAGCAATTAATCATGTGCTTCCCAACCCCAACTGGTTTCGAACAATATAATAATCGGTGTAACACAAGCGTCAAAACTTGATTCCCCGGCAGTTGGAGCTCGTCGGAGTTTCCATGCATGGAAACGGAATTTCTCGGCAGCAGAGTTCGCCGGAGCCACCCGGACGCGCTCGTCCTGTCGCTCAACGAAGGACGCCTTCTTCGGCTCGCTGGCGGCGGGCGAGGACGACGGCGACGAGGAGGAGATGCGGGAGGCATTCAAGGTATTCGACGTCGACAGCGACGGCTTCGTCTCCGCCGCCGAGCCGCCGACGGCGCTCAAGCAGCTGGGTCTGCCCGAGGCCAGCAGCATGGCCAGCGTGAAGGAGATGATCTGCAACGTGGACCGCGACAGCGACGGGCGCGTCGCCTTCAGCGAGTTCAAGTGCAGACCGATTGCATTCGTCATTGCCGACGTCCTTCATCGTTGCCGATCGACATCGACGTAGTACTACGACTAGGACCAATTGCATTCGTCATCGCCGACGTCCTCACCATTCTTCTGTTCATGGCGCCGCCGTCCTTATCATTGGGATTACAAGTTAACGTACGTGCTTATCCCACAAACCAGTGGCTTCAAAATCGATTCCGTTATCGACGAAGATGAATCGGCCATCTGGTCCTAGACTGGACTCTAGTGTTTGTCAGCATCTCCCAGAGATGGCTCTCTGTCGTCGTCAATCGGATAATCACTGGCCCCATCTGACAGGCGGCTTCCAAACGTGTACTCCGCGGTCCAAAACGCTGGTCAACGGGTCTCCCACCAGATTGAACGGCCCAGATCGCTCCCGCACTGTCCACTCCGCCTCCTCTTCTTAACTCACTCACCGTCCACACGGATCCCGCTCCTGTCGCGCGACGCGAGCCTTCCCTCCCTCTCGCGAAGGACAAAAAAAAAAAAACGAATTCGAGGAGCACGCACAGGAAGTCCACCGTGGCGACGGCGGCGGCAGCGCGCGCGGCGGGGCTGGTCCCCGCCGGCCCACCGGGCGACATGGAGGGGCGGGTCATGGCGGCGGTCAAGGCGTCGGAGGCGCGCGGGGACCCGCTGCTGGTGCGGGCGGTGGAGCTGGCGCGCGTCGTCGCCGGGGAGGGCGCGCCCACCCCCAGCGCGGACCTCGCCGGGATCCTCGTCTCCAACCTCTGCTTCGCGCACAACTCCCCCTCGCTCTGGAAGCTCGTGGGCCAGGCCATGGCCTCGCGCCTCGTCTGCCCGCTCCACGTCCTCGCGCTTCTCACCCCAAGGTGCGCCCTTTATTTTGTTTCCTAAGGCGGTGGAATCGAGTTTGGGAGTTCTCGTTTGGGTGCTCGATAAATGAGCATGCGGCTCTTTTTTGTAGGGTGCTGCCGCAGCGGCGAGCGCAGCCTGAGGCCTATCGGCTCTACCTGGAGCTGATGAAATGTAACATCACATCCTCACTGTCTATGGAGGCCGGGCCTAACCGTGACAAGTAAGACCTCAGATACGGAATATGCTGTACCCCGCATATTGTAGCATCATAATTCTATTGTATGTTTTCATGTTCTCTGGGTCAATCAATTTTGAAAGTGTAGACATGGCATTGATTTATGTTTGCTCTTTTTTTATGCATTCCGTACTAATCACTGTCAGTAGATAACGTGTCCAAAATCATTAGCGGTAAACTACTACTGCACAGTGATATTTACAGGGCTAGCTATTACTCATACGTGATCACTGTATTTTTCAGGATAACAAAGTCCATTGATGATGCTTTGCAACTATCAAAGACATGTGGATTTTCTGGATTAGATTTTGGACACGTTATCATTATGTTTGTCTTGGTTGTTATCATCAAGCTGATCGATGGCATTCTTGAGGATTGTGGCTTGCCTTATGGGTTGACAGGGGGGCAAGATAATGTATGTTCCATTCAAGGAGGGCAACAGCCTATGGACATGGATGTCAAAAGGGTGTCTTCTGAGAAGCAAAAGGAGCATCATGAGCAGCTACGCCAGAAGAACACTCATATGGCACTAGATGTATTGCACATGATGGTTACCAATAGAAAGATTCAATCATTTCTGCGTTTGATATTCCTGAACATGTATGTTTTCTAATCAATCATTCTCATAGCTTCAATGAAGCATGTGATAGTCTTAGTTGGATCCATGCATTGCCGTATCAATAAATTTAGAGTGATTCAATCATGTTTGAAATTCATTTCAGAACGCAAGCCCAGCCACTACAAATACATGAACAATAAAGTTGCTTTTAGTTCAACCCACCTTATCAATATGCTTATTATGAATATTTGTAGCTCAATTGCTTTTAGTTTTGACCTCTTGACAAGCATCATACCTAGGCAGTTGTAGGGTATTTGGATTATTCTAGGAGTAGGGATGAGCAGCATAACCACAGTAGGTTTCCCCCTACTGTAAATAAAAAAAAACACTATAGATGATACTAAGAACAATGTTAAAAAAAAGAGCTAAACATTTGTCACTTAAACATCTATCAACGTTTCAATTGGCCAATAAGAATATAGGATGTGTTATCCCAACTTTCTATGGGTTCAATATTACCATCATTCTGCAAAGAATCATACATTTTATTTTTTTTGCTAATTTTGGTATTTCTCTGTAGGCAATTGTCAGCATTAGTAATGTGCTAACAAAGATTTTTTCTAGGTTAGGCCTGAAAAGTTCACTTCTCTAAGTCAGAGGTTAAGTTCTATTGAAGCTCACAAAATGGCATTGGAGACTGTATTGCCTGCTGGAGACAAAATTAGTGATTTGTTAATAAATATACGGAGAGTTGGTAATGCAGATTATCAACCAAATAGCAAACGGCTTGTTGGTGTCCTTGGTAATATGAGATCCAGTGCCCCCACGCTGGGCCAACTGTCTGGAGCTGGGAGGGCTTCCTGTTGGATAATTTTTGACATTTATTTGGAGAATGCAATTGATGGGAAGCATCTGAGTGGTATATCTGCTATTGAGGTTTTAAAAGGTACCCCCTTGCTGTCGCTTTAAAGGACCTGATTGCTACTTGTGTTCTGTTGTTCCTTGTTTGTTTTGTGAGAATATGGCAAGTTTATATGCTGCCATGAAATTTTCTGTGTTAAAATATTCCAGTTTTACTACCAGTTTTCATGTAGGAATCCTATGGATTTTCTATACTAACATTGTATTTTTTTCTTTAATCAGAAATTACCAAGACACTGCAAGTGCTTAACGAGGCAAGCTGGCAAGAGACATTTAAAGCTCTTTGGATATCTGCCCTTCGACTCGTACAACGGGTGAATAACCTTTTTCATGATACTGCTGAATTATATATATTTTACATCCATATGGCTTCCTCACTTGCTAATGTTGTGACTAGGCTAGAGAACCTATTGAAGGGCCAATACCTCACCTAGATGCAAGGCTATGCGTGTTATTAGCTCTTACTCCATTATCAATTGCTGCAATTCTTAAAGAAGAAGGTGATGCGGTTGGAGCTGAAGGAAACAAAAGTCTTCCACGAAGACAAGGGCTTATATCTTCTCTCCAGGATTTGATCCAGTATTCAGGACTTCTTGTACCACCTTCATCAGTGGTGAATGCAGCCAACGCTGCAGCCTCAAAAGCTGCAATATTTAAGGCCAACTATAAGGCTGGAGTTGGCAGCTCTAGCATGATGGGCCAGACTGCCTCTTCGATGAAAGCTGGTACTTACACATCTTCATATTCTTCTTACTAGTTAGAAGTTTTCACATTGTGAACGAGCTTGTAGCATGGTGGCAATGCTGTCCATTTGGAGGCTATCGACTAGGGATCAAAATAGTAGTGTAAAAAACAAACTTTCATGTTCCCCCCAAAACATGGGTTAATAATCAACATATGGAGGGCAGGCTCTCGTGTTTGGGGCAGGGACCTCAAGCCATGCCCTTATATTGGGGCAGGAACTTCAAAGCACACCTATGTATTGTTGTCCATCTTTCGTGACCTTTCTCGCCTGTGGATTCCTCTTTCTTGTACTTCTTAGTTGCCATACCTAGAGAGAGGTTTCCCCCTTGGAACCGAGTTTTTATTTGTCTCTTTAGAAAGAAAAGCAGATATTTTTTTGGAAGAAATAAGAAAAAATAAAGATATTACACGTGTAAGCGCTTCATATTATAGTAATTGTCATTCTGCCAGTTTGATTTGCATGTTATTCTTGGACATTTATGCCCTTTTCCCCTTATTATCTTCCTCATCGAAAATATATAATTTTTTATATTTCATTTTAACCTTTTTCTTACTTTTGCAACTTTGTTGCCATCCATCATTTTTCAGTTGGAAACATGCTTCATCTTATTATTGAAGCTTGTATTTCGAGGAAGTTGATCGATACATCTGCTTACTTATGGCCTGGTTATGTTGTACCATCTGGGCCTTTGCAAGATACAACCTTACCCCAAGATTCTCCCTGGTTAAACTTCATGCAAGGAGCTCCGCTGTCAGGTCCACTTATTGCTGCTCTAGTTGCTACGCCTGCCTCAAGGTGTGTAAACTTAAATTCTAATTGCGGATCACGACTCATGACTTAGATAATTGGTTTTTATGATATTATTAAAACTAGCTCACTATAGTTTACCATCGCTTGCTCCAGTGGAACATTCAGACCACTGAAGTAAAAATAGAAGTGTCCTGAACATGCCAGTCAATAGTTTTAACAGTTGCTACCCTAATGTCCATGCCCGATACCTTTACCATAGTCACGTTGTTTATTTTTTGTTAGTGTTGTTATGATGTTCAGTGGTGGATCCAAACAGGGCTCCACCCCACTTGTAGCATTGTCTTGCTCCCTTAAAAATTAGCTGAATTCATTAATAAATGAAAAAATCACTAATTATTTTAAATAACCAGGCAAAAAGCCTTTGAGCAGCTCATCAAAAGTCCTAGCACGCTCATAATATGGAACCAAGATCTGCCCTTTTTTCTATGTTAATTTGGTATTCTGTTTTATCTGTTCAGTGCTGCGGAATTGGAAAAATTATATAATTTATCAAAAAATGGTTCTGAAGAAGAAAAAACAGCTGCCGCAAAGATTATGTGTGGCGCATCTCTTGTTCGTGGTTGGAACATTCAGGTACCTTATTAAACAATATCTTGTTAGTAATTCAAATAGAGTACTTGTGTAATATGTACTTTATAACTACCTGAAAATTTCTGGTCCTTCTGTAACAGAGTTCAGTAATTTTACAATGAAATAGAACCTTCAACTAATTACGTTGGCACTAATTCAAATATATTAGCATTGTCATCTATGCAAATGGGAATAGTTCAAAAAAGTCTTTTCAAAAAGAGAGAGGGAGGGTTAGGCATGGGCGTATTCTCACTTGCAGATTTTTTTTTTTTTTTTGGGGACAGTTGTCTAGATGAAAACTAGGGGGAGAGCACAACTGTAATTTTAAACATCTGCAGACAAGCACTCCATTTCTATTGCAGGACCTCTTTGGTCGTGTTTGCAATTAAACACCAGAATTTCACATTTGCTGGCATGTTCTATGCCCCTCTCTTTATAGATGTTCATTAAATTTTACAATTTTTTTTATCAGGAACATGTGGTCAGCATGATGGTCAAACTTTTATCAGCTGCTTTGCCCTCGGATTCCTCAACCTCAACAAATGGGAGCATGAGCCACTACCTTGCTCAGATGTCTACATTAAATGTAATCTTACATGGTGTGTCTTATGGTGACACAATCCACATACTTTCTTTGTATGGGATGGTAAGGAAAAAAGTGAATTTTAACTTGGCTGCACTTTTGCTAGCAATTTATCTATACATATCTTTTCTTTGCATATCACAGTTGTGAAAAATTAGCTAACTTTCAAAATGAAATGAATCACCACCAGACTTGTGCACATTGCACTATGAGGGGGAAAAAACTCTGCTCCTTAATTTTGTTACAAAAAAAGAGGTGTCGTTACATCATTAATCAGGACATCAATAGTTTACTTTCCCTATAGAAGTCATATTGCGCATGTACAATCTCTGGTCCTCAGTATATTCTGTGCACTTTTCAATTTGTTTTTATAAAGATGCAACCTCATGCCTTTTCTCATATAATAACAGTTTAAAGAATCTGTACTGTTGTTCAGCAACCCCCCCTCCTTTTAACCTGCCTTTGGTGACATTTGATGATTGCTATGCGTCATTAATAGGTGCACCATTTAGTTTTTGTGCATCATCTTGCAAGAGCTATCCTGCACAAAGTACAATTACTGTTTAGATTCTGATATACTTTACTACACACTTTCACTGTTAATATATTTAACAAGTCCTTGTCTTTTATAGGTTCCAGATGTCGCAGCGGCGTTAATGCCACTCTGTGAAGCTTTTGGATCTTTAGCACCCCCACCTAACCACAATTCTACCATTTTTGGTGAAACTTCTGTGTATTCAGTATTCTCTTGTGCATTTCTTTGTCTTCTTCGCTTGTGGAAGTTCTATAAACCTCCTCCTGAGTACTGTCTTGTTGGTCGTGGAGGCTCAGTAAAGCTGGAGCTTACTCTGGACTATCTGTTGTTGATGCGTAACAACCAAATTGAGCTCTCAAAATCATCTGCCACTAGTAGGGATTCTTGCAACAATAGTGGTTCAGTCAACGAGGTTCCTACTCAATCGGTTTATATTGATTCTTTCCCCAAATTAAGGGCTTGGTACTTCCAGAATCAAGCTTGCGTAGCCTCTACCCTTTCTGGCCTTTCCAACAAAAATCCTGTCCATCAAGTTGCAAACAAAATTTTGATTATGATTTGCCGTAAAATGAATAAAGGTGGGGGACCATCTGGTAATCTCTCATCCACTTCTGGTAGTAGTGTCAGTGGTTCCTCTGTAAGCGCATCGGATGAATCTTACCAAAGGCCAATTGTTCCTGCTTGGGAATTTTTGGAAGCAGTACCTTTTGTTCTTGAAGCTGTTCTTACAGCATGTGCTCATGGTCGACTTTCCAGCCGAGATTTAACTACTAGTGAGTATATTTGATTTTCATCTGAACATGTTATATTGACTCCCAAAATGTTGTGGAGGTAGTTTTTAATCTCTGCTTGCTATTATTCTCCAGGTTTAAGGGATCTTGTGGACTTTCTACCTGCTTCTCTTGCTGCGATTGTTAGCTACTTCTCAGCGGAAATTACACGAGGAATCTGGAAAGCTGTCCCAATGAATGGAATTGACTGGCCCAGCCCTGGTGCTTCTCTTCATTCCATTGAAGCTGAGATAAAGGAAATTCTTGCATCTGCTGGTGTTCAAATTCACAGCTGCTATCCACGTATGATCAACACCCTGTTTTTTGCATATACACTTAGTTACCATAGTTCAGGCTTGTTGTTCATCATTATTATCATTTCACAATTCATTACATTCACACCACTTATAGTATAAATCATAAAATTTATTCTTGCAGGTGGTGTGCCCCCGATGCTTCCTTTACCGATGGCCGCACTCGTCAGCTTGACAATTACATTTAAGCTAGATAGGAGTTTGGAGTACATTAATGGAATCACTGGCCAAGCATTAGAGAACTGTGCAGGAGGGAGTTCCTGGCCGAGCATGCCGATCATTGGGGCCTTGTGGACACAGAAAGTTAAAAGATGGCACGACTTCATTGTCCTCTCTTGCATGCGTTCTCCTTTTGGCAGAGACAAAGATGCAGTCGCGCAGCTCATAAGAAGTTGTTTCTCGTCCTTCCTGCAGTCCTCATCCAGCAGTGCTGACATAACTGCAAACCGTGGAGTCGGGGCTTTACTTGGGGACTCAATCACCAACCAAGGTCTTAGGCTTCCTATGGCCCCTGGTTTTATCTACCTGAGAACATGCCGAACATTCCATGACACTTACTTTGTCAGCGAGGTGATCCTTAAACAAGTGCTTGAGTGGGCTCACAAACTGGCAAATGGATGGTCTTTTAACGGACCTCCACAGTTAAAATCAGGCAGGACACCACTATCTTGTGCGGCATCCATGTCGTATCAGGTTGCGATGCTTGGTGTAGGACTCTTATGCATCGCAGGCGGACCTCTTGTGGTCCAGGTGTTGTATGAGGAAACCTTGCCAACACTGCTGTTATCAGCCAGAGAAGAGTGTTTGAAAGACCCTGGCCCAGTTTCTAGCACACTCCAAGGTTACGCCATGGCCAACATGCTGTTTTTCTGCGGTAGCCTGTTGTGGGGAGCGGATAAGACTTCTCCTGTCTTGAAGTTGTCTTTCCTCTCAAGGAGGCCACGGGTTGTGGGAACCCACATGGATTTCATCGCCGGTGTATTGGATGGACACATTCTTCTGGGCTGTGACCCGGGTACTTGGAAGGCGTACGTGTCACGCTTTGTGTTCCTGGTAGTGAGGTTTGTACCATCCTGGCTGCGTGACATAAAACTGGACACGCTTAAAAAGATAGCGGCTGGTCTTCGGAGTTGGCATGAACATGACCTTGCCTTATCTCTTCTTGAGCGAGGCGGACCGCAAGCTATCTCTGTTGTAGTTGAGACTTTGCTCTGATCTTGCCTCTTGTACTACATCTTGCTGTCACCTGGCAGTAGTAGTCTTCACAGGAATTTTGAGGGTACTGATCTAGGCAGCTCTGTTGTGGATCAGTAGGGCTATTAGGACAACTCTTGTTATCCTGATGATGTACAAGGATGAATAGAACAGTTGTAGCCGTAACATGTAATGCATACATTACTGTTGTAGATGAGACCTTGTTGTTATCATGTTTTCAGACATTCTGTCCCCGCCCATAGGCTGAGGCGGACGTAGGGTTGGTCACGGCTGTTCAGTTCAATATCCAATATCATTTTTTTTAATCTTCCCTATTTGTTTTTCATATAAAATGTGCATGGGCCATGGGAGAATTATGACGCCTTTGCAGTGGAGGTAACGGTGCTGCTGATGTATCATTGTGCAGTCGAGGTGAGGCTCCAACATTAGCATTAGCGACCTTTTGCTAAGAACATCGCATTTTCCAAATTATTTAGGACCAAAAGGACCCATTGTCGGTCGGCTGAGTCAGGCTTTCAGCTCGCTGCTTCCATGAATAATGAAGGTGGGAGGCTAGGCGCATTGAAGCAAGGAAAAGGCTCCGCTGCCGGCGCCCTTGTTTCCAGGACCGTCAAGAAGACGAGCGGAAGCTGGTCAGCTGGAATGACGAGGCGGCACGACGTTCGCGCGGTCTGGATCGGAACTCCTGGACGTTTTACTTCAGTGTGACCAAGTCTCCCGGACACCGCTGCGGCGCACCTTGAATTTCTTGGTTTCACATCACATCGCGGCGCCTCTTGAAAGTACAAGCATGTTCGCAACAAAGCAACCAGCTCATCTCATATGATGCTCGACGACTATTCTTCTTCTCGGTCTAGCTGGCTACCAAGTCATGCTTACTCTCTGGTCGTGCAACATGCATCGTGGTGGACCTGATTCGATTGTTTAACTTGTACTTTTTTTTGTTTTAAAATATTGACACTGTTATTTTAAACATCAATTTTTGACTATTCGTTTTATTCAAAAATTTTATTCAAATATATAAATTTTTATTTATTATTTGATTTATTGTTAGTAAAATTTAAATTACAACTAATAATTTTACACATTGAGATAAATTTTTTGAATAAGACGAATAGTCAAAAGTGATGTTAAAAATCAACGGTGTCAATAATTTAAAATTGAAAAGAGTACTTAAGTAAGATTTGAGCGGCGCATCAGCACGGCTAACTGCACAAACAGTCTAAATCTAAAAATCTTATATTTTAGAACGGCTGAAGTTATCAAAGAAACATGATCAGCAGGTGCGTGCTGCATTAAGAATATCCTTCGCCGAAGCTTCGTTGTCACTTACGAAGCAGGGTAGGCAGCTCTACCCTGCTGATCGACTGCTGTCCAGTTGCTTTGGAGCCTTGCACCCTGCATATAAAATAGGCTCATTAGGTATTACTACCATCGGCGCTATCCAGCAAATGACAAGTATTCAGTGTAGTTTGTGCAACTAACCAAATCCCTCCACAAATGAATACTACTACATCCGTTCTAAAATATAGTAAGTATTTTTAAGTTTAAATAAAGTAAAATTTTTTTAACTTGTACCAATAATATCTTAAAAAAGTACACAATTTTTAATATAAAAATATAATTTTTATGAAAGTTTATTTAATAATGAATTCAAAAAATATAATTTTTATATGATAAAATATTATTAATTATATATTATTAACGATTAAAGTGATAAAAAATTTAACTTCAATTAAATCTAAAAATGCTTATACTTCGGAACGGATGGGGTCCTCTGTATATAGCTCTTTACTCCAACAGTCCTAGTGTTGAAACTCGAGCAGTTGGTTCACAAACTGACCGACGGCTATGGAGGGAAAACTTAAAAAAGATAAACATTCAACTTGGGGCATTCAGTTGAAGAGCCCCGCGCATTAACCTGTGAAGCAGGTACAGACGTATACAGTGGTTTAAAATGGCGGCAGTTTCGGAACCAACGGCCACGTTTTGGACACTTCCGGTCCCAGTGCCGCCAGACAGACCAAATGTTCTGGACTTGGAAGACCCGGTCTAATCATGTGCATAAGGTTGTTGCGCGGAATCTCATCACAGCTACCGATCCTTCCAATGAATTTGGTACACTAATCTGTTCTCTTCTGCGGACGTTTGGTGGATTGAACGCCGGTCTATGTATATATATATTCGTCTCCGGCGCGGGCTTCTCCTTCTCGGCAGAGACGAGTTGAAGCTCATCGGCAGTGCCCGCTCGCCATGTCGACTGAGAAGGTGAGCTGTTCAATGTTCATATTCATATTCATGCGTGATGTGATTTCCTTGGTTTTTATGAATCAAGCTGTATGTTGGCTTGACAACGTTTCTAAACTGAAGCATTGGTTTTTTTCTTTTTTTGTGTGCCTCGATCCAGACTTTGATCCTTGAAGTGGACCTCCAGTGCGAGAAATGCTACAAGAAGGTTCACAAAGTCCTCTGCAAACTGCAGAGTACGTGATCCGACAAATGCTGTGATATTTGATCTTCATTCCTGCAATTTAGTGTAGTTTCAGATGTTGCCTTTCTTGTATTTGCTCTCAACTTCCGTTCCATGGTGCGTACGCCTCAGGGAAGGAGAACATCAGGAAAATCGATTACGAAACCAACAAGAACACGGTCACCCTCGTCGGCCCCTTCGACCAGCAGACGCTGTCCAGGAAGCTGAGGTGCAAGGCCCGCGACGCCATCAAGGATATCAAGGTAGTACTAGAAGAGAAGAAGACTGACAAGAAGAAAGCAGAGGAGAAGCCGGAAGAGAATAAGAAGGAAGACAAAAAGAAGCACGAGGAGGAACCAAAAGGCGTCGAGGCGAAGGCTTCGACGACGGTGAACCTTCAGCTCAGGAACATGTGCGGCGTCTGCTACCCGTGGCCGTGCAGCGACCCGACACACTGGGGCGCCCAGCCGCAGCCTCATCTGCCATGGGGCAAATGGCCGCCGTGCGGGGGCCCTTCGTCCTGCAGAGGCTGCGGCTCGTGCCGCGGCGCCGGTGTCATGCATGGCTGGCCGGTGGTGGCGCCGTCGTCGTCGATGTGCTGCCCGGGGCCGTCGGCATGCAGAGGGTGCAACGGCTGCCGGATCGTCCGGGAGAGCAAGTTCAGCTACGAAGAGTACCCCTCTAGCGCGTGCGCCATCGTGTGATTTATTTATGGGACCAAAATTGTGGATCTTGAATCATATTTTTTCTCTGCGAAGAAAGTTTTGTTGTCGTAGCTACCAGTTGTAACCTACCTCAATCAATTTCATATTGAGAATGGCATTCCTACCAAGCACGAGGATGGCACAGACTAGAGAGAGAGAGAGAGTGAGCAAAAATAGTGCATATTCAAAAACGAAAAAAAAAAGAGTTTAATTGAAGCCCGATGCGTTGTTGGGCCAAACTGAGACATGTTGGCCCAATGACCACTGGCACCCATCTCCATTCTTCTCTTCCGCCCAGCCCAACCCAAACCACTGCAGTTGCGTCGTGCCTCCTCCCGAATAAACCGAACCCCTGTCTCCGCCGCACCCCGCGATTTCGCGTCTGCGCCGCCGCCTCCCATCCTCCCCCGCCCTGCTCGCCCCTCACCCCAGCCCGTTCAATCCGGAGGCGCACGTCGGCTAGCTGCTGCGTGGAACCGGCATCTCACGCGATTTCGCGTCTGCGTCGCCGCCGCCTATCCTCCCCCGCCCTGCTCGCCGCTCTGCCCGGTTCGCTCAATCCGAGGCACCACGCTCCGCCTGTCGCCTGTTCAATCCCCGTCGGTAGCCGCTGCGTGGCGCCGTAATCCCTGGGCCAGTCACGGGCCCGCGCACGAGCTTTCACTGCTGCGCGGCGGTGAAGTTCATCGAGCACAGCGAGTATCCACTATCCTCCCACGCACAGAGACACCCGCCGGCTGCCGCTGCGTTCGTTCCCCGCCATTGTCCCCGACCGCCCGTCTCCCGTCCGCCGCCCCGCCGCGTCCGGCACCACCGCCTGTCCGCCGGACAAGGACACCAGCACCAGGTACTTCCGCGACGCGCCCTCTCTCTTGCTCCCTAGAAGCATAAATCCAACTGTGAGGTTCAGCGGGCGGCACGGAAGCACTGTCCTGTGGCCGTGATCGCGCCCTGCAAGCGCGGCGTCGCCCGTGCTGGTGCGGCCTGCTGCCGGGCGCTCGGCCTATCTCTCTCTCTCTCTCTCTCTCACACACACACACACACACAGAGTAGCAACGGCAGGCCTCGTCTGCATTTAATCCTATTCAACCACTACTATTCTTGTGTGTAGCTCGGTCACTATACCTCTTGATATTATCCGACCAAATTACTGCTCAAGGATTTTAGGCATAGCAAATCCGTAACTTGTTTGTGCAATTGGACAGTTTGCTTACGGAATTATTGAAATAATGAAACAAGCTGAAGATAATGTATCCCTTTCTTAAAAGTTTTGCTGCAAAGAATTCTTCATTTTTTGCACATGTATTTAAGATCAGAAATATTGGAACTAGAAATAGGTTATTCAATCCTATATGCTTTCAAGGACAACTCGACATTTTGCTTTGTATGCCACTTGTTGAAAGAGCTTTTTCAGCCTTTTATTTTCAATTCAAAAATTGAGTTGAGAAATAGAACTACATAGCTTTTCATACATTCTCCATTTTGCTGCATGGGAGTTTTTTTTTCCCCTTTATCTGCCCTGAGTTGAAATCTTAGCTACACCAATGTTGTTAGGTAGGCTGGCTGTCCTACATAGCCCTATAGATTGGTCCACCTCGGATTCTGATATCTAACGTTTGTTTTGCAGTCGATATGTTCTTTCCAGGGAAATATTAGCAGAAATCTCGCAAAGGGAGGCTGAAAGAGGCAGGAAAGCAGAAGTTGGGGTTTCTCTCTTCAGTTCAGCACCAGTTTAAAGTAGAGAGTAAAGTTTTTGAAAATAAGTAGCCAGCTATGCCAACGATGGAGCAAAGTCTGGTAGACGAGAAAAAATTAAACAAAGAGTCCACTGCTATCAAGAAGAAGAAGAGAAAGAGGGAATCGGAGGAGGATAAGCGCAATCCTAAATCGAACTCCCAGGAATGTCTTGAGATGGAAATGGCTGGAGCTGTGAGCAGGGAGGAGGATGTGGAGTCAACTAAGAGCCTTGCAAAAAAGCGTAAGGCGGGAAAAGGAAAATTGGGAGGAGACAATGGATTTGATGATGACTTCAGTTCAGTCGGTGAAAAGAAGGCATATGACTTGAACATGACTGTTGATGCTGAGTTAGGCCAGAAAAAAATAAAGAAGAAAAAGAAGTATGCCATTAAGTTGGCGCAGCTTGGCGATGGAGAGAATGGTAGATCAATTTGTGAATCTGAGGATAAAATTAAGTTAGACAAGAAAGAGAGGAAGAAGAACAGGATGAAAGCAGATAAGGATGCCATGGAGTTGGAGGAACTGGTTGATGGAGGCTTTGTCATGGGCAAAGAGAATGGTGGGTCAGTTTGTGAATCTGTGGATAAAACTATGGTAAATAAGAAAAAGAGGAAGAAGAAAAAGAAGAAAGCAGATAAGGATGCCATGGAGTTGGAGGAACTGGTTGATGGAGGCTTTGTCATGGGCAAAGAGAATGGTGGGTCAGTTTGTGAATCTGAGGATAAAACTATGGTAAATAAGAAAGAGAGAAAGAAGAAAGAAGATAAGGATGCCATGGAGTTGGAGGAACCAGATAATGTTGACATGGGTGAAGCGGATGATGGACTAGTTAGTGAATCCAAGAAATGTTCAGTCGCCTTGGAAGAGGGCAAGCAAGTTGACATGTCAATGAGAGGTAAGAAAAGAGAAGACGAGAAGAGAAGAAAGGAGAGCGGTACTGTTGCTCAAGGTGTAGGACAGGATACGCTGGCTGCTGGGAATGTTAAAAGTGGTAATAAAGAGAGAAAAAAGAGTAAAACTAAGAATGAGGCTGATGCAAAGGGAAAGGAAAAGGTGGCGCAAAGAAAGGACAAAGGTAAGCGAGTGAGTTTCACTGATGCTGTGGAGGTCTTTGGGGATGGTGTTGAGGATGAAGAAAGTGACGAGGGCAATGGATCTAAACTTGTGCATGGAAAACGGTTCACCAAAGAGGAAGATGCAACACTAATGGAAGCCATGATGAATTATGCACAGGTTTCTTTTCTTTTCTGTTCTTTGCTTTTTTGATACCAAGGAGCATATATTAACTAATTTTTTTCTTACTTTTTTTTCTACAAATTTGGGTTCATAGCAATTGTGCTTCTGTTTAGTGCCTTTGCTTGCTAGTAACTAGTAAATGCGTGATCATGTATTAGCATTTAGCACAGTTTATAGAGCTATTTCCAAGCATGAGGTATGAGACTCTACTGACTACTATTTGCCTCTCAGTGAAATGGATTTATTTTCTTTAGCTTACAAAGTTGGTTTTTGGAAAATTGTTTCCCCCCTTCATTTCAGCCTATTTACAAAACCACTGTCAGCTGTAAGTTAGAGCATTTGTTGAAAATTAAAACCAGTGACACTTGTATTGCACTAGCTTTAACAAGGAAGTTTAGAGTGTTTACAACAGTTGCGGACCTAGAGCAATTTTCTAGGGTGTGCACTACCACGGTGATGTACTAGATCATGAATGGTCTGAAGCAAAGCATGGAAAATCTTCATCGACTCTTGTAAATTCAGGGTGTGCAGTGGCCCACCTGGACCCCCAGCTGGGTCTGCCCCTTGTAGTTCATAATTCTGGACAATGAACTCTTCGTTCCTTACTCTGGATAGTAACCTCTATTATGGTTTATATTGATGTTGTTGGTCCTTGGATTTTATATAATATATTCCTATTGGCTGTACCCCC